>ML853584.1:9501-29524 GCA_009831015.1 Picea engelmannii
TTATATATATATATATATATATATATATATATATATATATATATATATATATATATATATACACACACTGAGAGAGAGAGAGAGAGAGAGAGAGAGAGAGAGAGAGAATGCAATTTTTTTAATCCGCCAATATGTGCTTTCTACATCCCAATATGAGGGAGATGTGTAATTCCTTTCGTGCTTAATACGAAGTTGACGCATGGCATTTAAAAAAATATTAATAACAAAAAAATATTTCCATGTCGGTCATAAATAAAATATTTCAATGTCCACCTTTAAGTTAAATATTTCAATATCAACTTTATATATATGCTGCTGTTATGTTCGTGTGACTGCTGGTATGTTTTATGTTAATTGTTGGTTCAAGACTTTCTTCAAACAATTTGCTGTTGGTGTGAGTTTGTGTGTTTGTTTGTTTTCAGATATTTGTCAAACAGTTTGTAACATCTCATAAAGCATTTAGCATACAATTTGTAACAACAAAAATACAATTAGACAATAATTCAATGACAACAAAGGTAAATAGCCAAACTGATCAGATTTATTATTACTCCAACTTTGAACAATTACATCAACAAAACCACTCACAGATCTGATCAGAATTACACTTGCACTTGATAGTATGATTGGCTGGAAATAGAGATGAGAATGGTGCTGTAATGGCTGCTGGAAACCCACGAACTGCTTTCCAATATAGCCCCCAAACCCTCACGAACTGCTGTTTAGAAGGGAATCGGCCTTCCCCACAAAGAACTCGCCCCCCAACAGCTAGAACTCACCCCCCCCAACAGCTAGAACTCGGCCTCTCCAAGGAAATACGGCCTCCCTAAGAAGATACGGTCCTCCACACAGAAAATACGACCCCCTCACAAGAATATGACCTCCCCTGTGAAATTTCTCTAAACCTAGCACATAAACCAATTTATTTTTATTTTTAACTGATTTCGCTAGGTTATTTCCACAACAAATAATTATGCACAACAAAATATTAACTAGGAACGTAACAGTAGAAGATAACAACAATCACATCACATGTACACAAAGATTTTTGGACAACAGTCCCTAGAAAAACCATGGAGGGAAAACCAGTGCAACAAATTTGGAGATTTTATTATTCAGCAAGAAAATATAGAGATCTTCTTACAGAAAGTCGGCCTCCACAAAATATTGAGCCAAACCTCAGCAAAATGCCTCCAAGATGAAGTATGACCCCTCTCTTAACCTCTAGAACCCTAGCACTTCAGCAAAACTCTGCACAAGTGCCTCTGGGTGAGTCGTACAGCCCCTTGCGTGTGCACTGCGTCACCCTCTACGGCTCTTTTGCATCGCTGGTAGATACAGCCTCTACTTGACCCTGGAAATGGACCGATTCTCAGCTGGAAGTCCTCCTCTGTCTCCCTGCAAAACCCTCTTCTCTAAAACCTTAGATCGATGCTTCTTCAATCGATCTCTCTTATGCATAATGCACCCTCTGTAGCCAAGTCGATTTCCCTTATACCCTCACAAGCAAGTGAAAACCCTAATCTCATAAGGATGGAGGGCTGAGATCAACTCTCCCTCATTCAATGAGATGGATGGTCTAGATTAAAAGATCCATCACTTAAATTATTTTCACTTTAACCTTAGAAAAGGTGCTCAATAAGTCAACTGAAGAATATAACACATCAAGAATCCTTTTCCTAAGTTAGACTTTAGGAAAAGTTAAATTAATCAACTTGACTAATGTTTCATTGTCCTCCACCATGCTAGGGCGCTGCAATGCGTCGAAGACTTTCCTTGCTACATTCTCAACATCCCCTGCAAGATAACTAAGAGATGTTGATGTTCTCATGCACTCTACGGCGAGTACATGTCCCCGAGTAGGAGCCAGATGTTATCTTGAATTTCTAGGGATAACTAAGGAGATGATGTCTGTAATGTCCCTTTCCAAATAGGAGCTCCAGAGAGGAGGCTTAATGGTCTAAACAACCCTGTTAGACTATAGCCAGGGCCAAAAAGGGGTAAACAGGGTTACTAGAGGTCACTCCAGCCAAGGGTGTTATAATTTGAAAGTGACATTGAGCTAAAAGTGGCTAAAATCGCTTTTAAGTCAACTTGAGCTAAAAATAGAACAGACGAGCTAAAAATAGAGTCATCAACGAATTAGGGTTTTGGGCAGCTATAAGAGAAGGTAAAGCGACCTAATTGATTATTATGTAGATTTTGACTTGTCATTGAGGAGAGAGGTGCATCTCAGGAGAGATAGTTCAGTGGATTCCAGGAGGAATACAGCAGTGGTTGATTTCGGTGTTGAGAGACACACCCTAGTCACCGACGATATCACACAGGTCTTCCATCAGTCTTCAACAACAGTTCTACAGGATTCAACAACAGAGGCACACTTGTTCAGGGAGAGGGCGCAACTTCTGAGGAGGTTTAGTGGATCGACTTGTCCCATTTAGGGAGAGTTCAGAGATTCCCCTTCGACCCAGTTGAGAGAAAGGCAAGGTGCATCTTTCGCCCGGTTTCTCGTCAAATTCTGACGGAGGAATCATCTGGGGCGCATTTTCCAGACATTGGGAGTGCGACACTTGGGGAGGACACATTCGGGTTTCCTGAGCGATCATCAGAGCAGATCCAAGGAAACCCTTCCGACCCATTTCACAGTAGACCAGGGCGATCAGTTTGAGACACATATCAGTCGATTCCGACGGTGGAATCACTAGGGCATAATTTTCCAGTAGCAGAGGGGCGCATTCCCCCAAGGGGATCCATCCGGGGTCCAGACACACTAGCAGAGGGGCTGATCATTCACCAGGACTGAGAGGGATAACAGGGCGCACTATTTGGGACAGTTTCCAGGTCGATCCGAGAGATCTAGCCACTAGGGCAAACTTTCTGGACTTGCAGCAGTTACCGTGTGAGCTGCCATAGCTCTAGATCATCCATTGATCTTTCAATGTTCATCTATTATCGGGTATTATCGTTTAGTTTGCTTATTGTATTCCGACTAAGATCCTTTTGTCATTGATCTAGTCGAGTGATTTATTTTATTTAGCCGCATTCGACATTTGTACTCCGCAGAGATATCATAATATAAGATTTGCAGTCTTTTGTCGTAATTGTTATTTGTATGCTCATTTATATGCTGTAAACAGTTAATCATACACACATATTAGCAGAGATTCCTAGACTAGCCGAATCTGGGATATTACAGTGGTATCAGAGCTTTAGCCCTGCCAGCCTGTTACTAAAGACGATGAGTGCAACAGAGGACCCAGGGGGTCGTGAGCATGTAGGCGACGAATATGTCACTTACAACAGACATAAGGAGGGAAGACCTAGATCTGATTTTCCACCTTTTCCTCCCAGCTCAGAGGAAGAGGCGCACAGGGAAGCAGAGAGAAGGGCAGAGCGTGAGGTTGAGCATGAGGCAGAGAGGATGTTAGGAGACAGATATGAGAGACCATAGGGCAGTGGAAAGGCCCCCATGGAACCAGAGGCAGTCTTCATGCAGGTACTCAACAATTTGGTAGTCATTCAGTAGGCCACGACTTAGTCTTTGGCACAAATGGCTGATAGATTGGCTATAGTGGGCAGACAAGCCCCACATGCAACACATGGGAACTCAGGGGCAGGCAGTAGACCCCGGTCACCTACTCGCACATACACCTCTTCGAGTAGGATTCTCAGGCCATTGTTCCCCAGTTTCCAAAGGGCAACCCCAACAACAACACAACAACCGATAGCACAGAGGCCGCCCACTCAGGCGGAGGACATTGTAGATTACAGGAGGGAATATGCAACATTGGGCCGTGACTTCCATTAAGACATGACCCTGGTCGAGTATTGTGGACTCAGACTTAGGAACCGCCCTAGAGAGCCTCAGAGAGGAGGACAACAACAACAACAGGGACATAACATTGATTTCATCCGAAAAGTTGGTAAACTCACTATACCTTCTTTTGACGGATTGTCCAAATGCACAGCCAGAGCTTGGGTACAAAAGCTAGACACGTACTACAATCTCAACCAGATGACCGAGACAGAAGCCATCAATTTTGCTACCCTACACTTAGAGGGTGAGGCACACAAATGGTGGCATCATGGACTGGTGACGTTGGGACACAGTCACATCACCTCTTACAGGGAGTTCACAGAGAGACTCATGGACAGGTTTGGCAGGAGGGATCCAGAGATCCATTTTAGGGATCTAGCCCAGTTGAGGCAAACTGGCACAATAGAGGCATTCATCACAGAGTTTCAGTGGGTGGCAGTAGCAGTGACAACTATATTCGAGCCCAGGCTGATCATGTTATTCACAGAGGGGCTCACAGAACCCTTGAGAGGATTGGTGAAGGCATACATGCCTCACACCTTGCAGGATGCCATCTTACGCACTCAATATTTGGCAGACTCAACGCCAAAGACTAAACCCTTTTCCAAACCCTTCGTACCACAGAGGGACCGAGACAGGAAGCCATTCCAGAGAGAATGGAAGGGCAAGGAGAAGCTGGATGATGAGACAAGGCGAGAGCTTATGAGGAAGAAGCTTTGCTTCACCTGCAAAGACCCTTGGGTCCCAGGCCACAGGTGCATGGGCAAGAGAGAGATTCATGGTGTGGACAGTGAGGAGGAGGAGCATGACAGTGGATCCACTAGCTTAGAGGAGGAGCATGACAGTGGATCCACTAGCTCAGAGGAGGAGCTTAGCACAGGCAGAGGAGCAACCTCCTCGTAGACCACAAACACAGGCAGGGACCCACCCACCTGTAGTTCCACAGCCTCAAGAGCAGGGTAACAGACGGAAACCAACAAAGGGAGGGGTCATAACGACCCTTTCTGGTGTTCCCAGGTATGATACTGTCCGGAGCAGAGGGACTATTCAGGGACAGCGGGCAATTGTCCTGATAGATGTTGGGGCCACCCACAACTTCATTGATGCTTCATTGGTATTGAGACAGACACTTCGGACATAGGAGTTTGAGGGGTTTGATGTTGCAGTAGCAGATGGCCTTACAATGGAGTGTCTAGACAGAGTTCCGGACTTGGAGATAAAGTTAGACAACTATACAGTGAGAGACACATTTTATGTGGTTGACCTATCTGACACAGATGTGGTATTGGGAGTCCAGTGGATGATCACATTGGGCAAAATCACCACCAACTACCAAACCTTGGAGATGGGGTTCAGAGACAGTGACGGGAAGAGGGTTGTTCTGAGGGGCATGTCGATAGGAGCACCTAGGACAATTTCGGCCAAAAGGATGGAGAGGATATTTAGACATGGGGAGGTAACATATGCCGCAGAGTGCTTGATCACTACGCGGAAGGATTCAGAGGGTCGACAACAGTATCAGACAGAGATCAGGAACTTGTTGGGACGACATCAACAGGTTTTTGGGTCGATTCCACCAAGGAGACCACCTGACAGGGGGTTTGAAACTTTGAGCACACCATTGAGTTGGAGGAGGGGGCCAAACCTATGATCACACCACCTTATCGTCATCCCAGGAGGTTCAAGGATGAGATAGAGAAAGCAATTAAGGAATTGCTAGCGATGGGACACATCAAACCTAGCAACAGTCCATTCGCTTCTTCAGTTGTCTTAGTTCTGAAGAAGGATGGTACCATGAGGATGTGCATTGATTACCGGGCCTTGAACAAGAAAACCATCAAGAACCGATATCCTATCCCTCGCATTGACGAGTTGATGGATGAACTGCATGGGGCAGTTTTCTTCTCAAAGATTGATCTACGCTCTGGGTATCATCAGATCAACATCTGAGAGTAGGACATAGAGAAGACGACATTTCGATGTCACTTTGGTCATTTTGAGTTTCTGGTTATGCCATTTGGGCTAACCAATGCACCGACTACATTTCAGTCTTGGATGAACCACATATTTAGGGATCAATTGAGGAAATCAGTCTTGGTTTTCTTCGATGACATCTTGGTCTACAACAAGACATGGCAGGAGCATATGAGGCACTTGGATGAGGTATTGACCATCATGGAGGCGCAATCACTATATGCCAAAGAGTCCAAGTGTGAGTTCGGTATGACAGAGCTACTTTACTTGGGCCACATCATCAGTGCACAGGGGGTACAGGTACACCAGGAGAAGATCAGGGCCATTCTGGATTGGCCAACGCCCAGGAATGTGACAGAGTTGAGGAGCTTCTTCGGGTTATGTAGCTATTATAGGCGGTTTGTCAGGGGTTTTTCTCATCTTGGAGCACCACTGACGGATCTCACCAAGCATGGGGCTTTTATCTGGACCGATGAATAACAGAAAGCCTTTGATCACATGAAGGAAGTCATGGGCACATGTCCAGTGTTAGCATTACCAGACTTCACTTTACCATTTGTACTAGAGTGTGATGCGTCCGACGAGGGTATCGAGGCAGTTTTGATGTAGGGAGGTCACCCCATTGTATTGGAGAGAAGGAAGCTTAGTCAACCCGAGAGGTTGTAATCCATTTATGACAAGGAAATGGTGGCCATCATGCATGCCTTGACCAAATTCATACAATATTTGGTGGGCAGCAAATTCGTGGTCAAAATAGATCACAACAACTTGAAGTATTTCCTTGAGCAAAAAGAACTCAGTGAGCGCCAACAAAAATGGGTGACGAAGGTACAAGCATTCAACTTCAACATAGAGTATGTCAAGGAAAAACATTGTGGCCGATGCGCTATCTAGGAGACTTGCGACATGTTCATTGATGGAGATTTCAGCAGATTGGAAATCCCACTTGTTAGTGTAATATTCCAAGAACAAGTTCGCTTGTGAGGTACTGGATGGACAGATTCAGGATGACAGGTACAGGGTCATTGACGATGTCATATTCTACAAGGATAGAGTCTACTTAGTACCAGATTCAGGGCTCAAGAAGAAGATCCTCGTAACAATTCATGATTCACCACTACCAGGCCATCAGGGTTTTTTCAAAACCTATAGGCAGATTAGGGAGAGGTTCTCATGGAAGGGCCTCAAACAGGACGTTATGCAGTACATCAGTGAGTGTGTGACTTGTCAGCAGAATAAGTCAGAGCATACGCTTCCAGCAGGGCTACTTCAGCCACTTCCCATTCCAGAGCAAAAATGGGAGAGCATATCGATAGACTTCATCACAGGCCTACCCAAGGTCTAGGGTAAGGACGACATCTATGTAGTGGTCGACATATTGATCAAGTTTGCTCACTTCTATGCCATACCGAGAGAGTACAATGTAGTTCAGGTAGCCGAGTTATTCTTCAGAGAGGTCTTCAGACTTCATGGGTTGCCGAGGAACATCATCGGTGACAGGGATAGTCGGTTTATTGGGACATTCTGGAGGGAGTTGTTTAGATTGGTGGGGACAGAGTTGACACCCAACACCAACTATCACCCTCAGATAGAGATGGACAGACCGAGATCGTCAACAAGTGGGTTGAAGGGTATTTGAGGAACTATGTGGGTGGACAACTGAAAACATGGGTCAAGTGGCTATATTTAGGGGAGCATTGTTACAACACCACTTTCCACATGTCCATTGGTATGACACCCTTCCGAGCATTGTACGGGTATGGTGCTCCCACTTTGATAGACTTGGTTTTCGGGGAAAGCAGAGCTCCCAAGGCCAAGGATTGGATCACAAAGAGTCAGGAGATTCTCAAATTGCTAAAAGAGAACTTGCAGACAACACAGAATCGACAGAATATGAGTGTGGACAGGCACAGGATAGAGCGCAACTTTGAGGTTGGGGATTGGGTTTTCTTGAGACTCCAACCTTACAGACAGTCATCTCTGAAGAAGAGTGGGGCCAAGAAGCTCAAGCCTAGATTTTATGGACCTTATAGGATCATGCGTCGGGTAGGCGAGGTTGCTTATGAGCTAGAGCTTCCAGAGGGGAGCAAGATTCATAATGTGTTCCACGTATCTTGCCTCAAGAAGGCGGTGGGACAATTCATTAGCACATCAGAGGAGCTTCCCCCATTGGAAGACGAGGGACAATTAGAGTTGGTTACGGAGGAGGTACTGGAGTTCCGAGAGAGGAAACAGAGGAGCAGGGTCATTAGAGAGTGTTTGATTAGATGGAGAGGGCTTCTAGTAGAGGATGCTACTTGGGAGAGCGAGCAGGTGTTGCAGCAC
Organism: Picea engelmannii; assembly: GCA_009831015.1. Taxonomy (NCBI): domain Eukaryota; kingdom Viridiplantae; phylum Streptophyta; class Pinopsida; order Pinales; family Pinaceae; genus Picea; species Picea engelmannii. Next base: position 17,618 of record ML853584.1, read on the forward strand.
CTTGGATTGGTATTGCTTGAGGACAAACAATTTCGAGAAGGGAGGACTGTAATGTCCCTTTCCAAATAGGAGCTCTAGAGAGGAGGCTTAATGGTCTAAACAACCCCGTTAGACTATAGCCAGGGCTAGAAAGGGGTAAACAAGGTTACTAGAGGTCACTCCAGCCAAGGGTGTTATAATTTGAAAGTGACATTGAGCTAAAAGTGGCTAAAAGCACTTTTAAGTCAACTTGAGCTAAAAATAGAACAAACGAGCGAAAAATAGAGTCAACAACGAATTAGGGTTTCGGGCAACTATAAGAGAAGGTAAAGCGACCTAATTGATTATTATGAAAATTTTTGACTTGTCATTAAGGAGAGAGGTGCATCTTAGAAGAGATAGTTCAGTGGATTCCAGGAGGAATACAACAGTGGCTGATTTCGGTGTTGAGAGACACACCCTAGTCACTGGGGAGATCACACAGGTCTTCCATTAGTCTTCAGCAGCAGGGGTGCACTTGTTTAGGGAGAGGGCGCAACTTCTGAGGAGGTTTAGTGGATCGACTTGTCCCATTCAGGGAGAGTTCAGAGATTCCCCTCCTACCCAGTTGAGAGGAAGGCAAGGCGCATCTTTCGCCTGGTTTCTCGTCAGATTCCGACGGAGGAATCATTTGGGACGCATTTTCTAGACATTGGGAGTGCGACACTTGGGGAGGACACATTCGGGGTTCCCAAGTGATCATCAGAGAAGATCCAGGGAAACCCTTCCGACCCATTTCACAGTAGACCAGGGCGACCGGTTTGAGACACATATCAGTCGATTCCGACGGTGGAATCACTAGGGTGCAATTTTCCAGTAGTAGAGGGGCGCATTCCCCCAGGGGGATCCATCCGGGGTCCAGACACATCAACATAGGGGCCGGTCAGTCACCAGGACTGAGAGGGACAACAGGGCGCACTGTTTGGGACAGTTTCTAGGCCGATGCGAGAGATCTAGCCACAAAGGAAAACTTTCCGGACTTGCAACAGTTACCGTGTGAGCTGCCATAACTCCAGATCATCCATTGATCCCGCAGTGTTCATCTATTATTGGGTATTATCATTTAGTTTTCTTATTGTATTTCGACTAAGATCCTTGTCATTGATCTAGCCAAGTGATTTATTTATTCAGCCGCATTCGACATTTGTACTTCGCAGAGATATCATAATATAAGCTTTTCAGTCTTTTGTCGTAATTGTTATTTGTATGCTCATTTATATGCTGTAAACAATTAATCATACACACATATTAGCAGAGATTCCTAGACTAGCCGAATCTGGGATATTACAATGTCTCAAGGCCCTTAGGTTGTAGACATGGAGTACCGAGAGACAGATGACTGACAACGTCCACATACACAGATAGAGACTCACTTCACCACCACGCATCCTCGATTCGTTACGATGGCAATCACCACATCAACTTGCTTCTGGAAGACAATGGGTCTTGCTCCATGAGGTACAAGTCAGGTATTGTGGTAAGTGTCACTTTAATACTTGAGGCATTTGAGTATGTTGCATTTAAAGATGCTTTTGATTATAGGATGTCTGCTTGGAAATTATGCTCTTTGCCCTGTTTCACCTTGGTGGTTGACTTTGTGCCCTAGTAAGGGGTCACCCTTGGGAATGGGTTTGTTGTTGGGAGGTCCCCTTGACGAGTCATTGTGCCATTCTTGATCATACTTATCATTTTTCACACTTCATTCTTTTCACCTCCTTATAGTGGTCACCCATGGGGATGGGTTTGCTACTGGGAGGTCCCCTTGATGAGTCATCATGCCATTCTCGATCATACTTATCATTTTTCACACTTCATCCTTTTCACCTCCTTATCTTTTGGGATTTTCGAGTGTATTGACCCAAGAAGGGATTGTACCTCATTTCATGGGAAAGAGGAGTTGAAGGCCCAGAGGGAATGTAGCTGGCAAAAGATAAAAGCCAAAACTATAACCTTCCAAGTGCTCACCCAAGGAGGTCTTGAGAATGATGAAACATTTCTCCTAAAATATCAAAGACCTAAAAGAAACAAATTCATATTATGTAGATGTCCCACTTGTTGAGGGATCTACACAAGTGCATTACAACCTTTGCTTTACCCCTATGGCACTCTGTGTACCTCTCCCTTCAAGTGACATTGTGGTACTTCCTCCCAAGTCTTATATTACCCTTTTGGAGTACCCAATTGTTTTGGATTTTAATTAATTATGGCAAATAAATGGGCTTGGAAAAATGTTGCATTGAAAACGAAGATGCAACACACCCTCTACAAAGGCACCCATAAATGAGACAATATGAACCCTTGTATGTCATGAACCCCATGCCCAAAAGTCTTACCCCCATCCATTTCATTTTCTCCACATGACTTAGATAGGGGTCCACCTAGGAAACACTCCTTGACTTAAGGAATGACTCACCCAATAGGTCACCTTGACAACCCTCCCATACCTAAACTTGGCAAACTGCATAGGGTCTTTGAGCACTTGTTTAATTTGACGAAGTAGTTTTAATGCACATGTTTAGATGGCTCTTGTATTAAATGTGATTTTACTTGCCATGATACATTTGACTTGAGACCCTTGGAGGGCACACTCATTTGTCTTTGCAGTACCTTGTCTGATGGACGTTTTGAAGGAACAAGCCCAGCTTGGGCCTTCAATGGGGCAGGAAGCCTACAGGTTGGATGCCGTGCCCTAGACTTTGGGGGTGTTATAACACAAGTTGTAGGTTGGGCAAAGCCCGACCCAACCACGAAACAAGTGCTACAACTTGAGAATCCTACACCCAATGTCACCTCGATGTAGGTCCTGCAATTCAAGGGTGACTAGGTCACTCTAGGGAGGTGATCCCAATGACCCTAGGGCGATTGAGATGGAGATGAAGATGGATGGAAATGAAGCCCCTATAGGTCAAGTCTAAGTGGAGTGAAAGGTGGAAAGAGGTGCCTTGCAAGTCAAGTAATTGTTGCCCCACATGTATAACACTTCTCTAGATGATTGTACCTGCCCGAGACACAAGAAAAAACACTTTGCAATAGTATATATTAGTTGGATCAGAAAGTTAATCTTGCTGTCCCTAATTTGTAGCAATAGATAACCGTATATATCAGCAAGAAAAATGTACTATAAGCTGCTCAATAAATGCTAAAGATCAAGTAGAAAATGCAAGAGAAAAACTAGCAAATGACTAGCTAAACTCGAGATGAAAAACCAATACTCTTAGCATAAAAGCTAAGGCTATAGACAAACGATAGAGGTAACTGTTTCAACCAGCTTTAGAGCTGAGGCACTAGCTTGCTCAACTTAGAGAGGGCTCTCTCGTGTCCCTTGATATTTGTTTGATAATCGGTGGCTAGATTTGGTTTGTTTTGGGTTTTTAATAAAGTTGTTGGCAAGGAAGGGGAGGAACAGTCAAGGCTATGGAGTCAAAATTCTGAAAGTGAATGAAAAAAAAATGACTAGCCGGTAGAACTATCCAGAGGATAAGGCTAAATGAGGCAATGAATCTGAGTTATAACTTAAATTTAATTAGAGTGGTAAGAGGAAAGAGAAACAAATAACTGCATTGGAGCATTACAATAATGAATTCTGAATTAGCTAAGAAGAAACATACACAGTTTAAATTGCTTAAGCCAAGAGTGCCACAAGACGAATTCCGGGCCTTTAATTCTCCAATTTAAACAGACTGAAATGTGAATGGAATAAAGATCACAGGAAATACATACGATGAAGGGAGACAAAACTCATATCACCACAATTAGAATCTTTTCATAGAGATTTCGAAAGCTTCTGCATATATATTCAATTCAGCTTCAGAAAGTTACAATAGATTTCGAAACAACAAAAAAGGTGCTCTTGCACTTCTGCCAACATTAATTCAATCAAATGCCCCAACATTTATACACTTTGATTACAATGGCTGAAACCGAAACGTTTCAGCTTCTAAAACTAATTATAGTAATTTCAACTGACAGTCTCGGTATATGAACCAATTTACAATGATTACTCAAAAGACGTTTCAAAACTAGGAACGGATTTCTTTGACTGCTCAACTTTCTTTAAGACATCTGGTTTGTCCTGATCTTCTGTCGAACTCGCTGGTTCGGTGACACCTGAGGGTCACTTACTGGTCCCGAGAAAACTACATTTCGTCTTGCCCAGCCGCATGATTTCCTTTCATTGTGAGTCAGAAGGAATCTCGTAGTCCATCATCTCCTTAATCAAAATCTCTAGGTCAATGCACGTGGCATAGGACATAATCGACAGGCCAATCTTCACTACTTTAAATTGATTCAAAATTTCAAAGTCTGTGGCCAAATACTCTACCAGACTTGGGCCTTTCAGACTTTCCTCCATAGCTTCGAATTTGGAATGGTCCATCCTACACTGAATGAGGAGAGAATTGTAGTCTTCTTGATTGTATAATGAACCTTTGCCATCCCAAAATGGTGGGAGGCCCTTGACAAACAATTGTTCAAATGTGTCTTTAAACTCCTGTATACTGTGCTCCATTTGCATAGCTTTGTTCTGAACCGATTTGAGCAAGTTGTGCTTGGCGATGATTCTCCTGGCCCAGATGATCAACGCAGTTCTGTCCTTTACCTCAATAGTCTGAAGATCAGCAGTGGGCACAGAATTCAACAAATCAATAGCGTTCTGGGCCCATTCCGAGGGTTTCTTGGCTAATGTTTCAGTAACGACAGTACACTTGCTTCAGGCCGTGGTAGCCACGTTGTCTTTGTCATTTATGAAATTCAGATAAACCTTGAACTTAGCAGCCTCTGCAGCAATAACATCCTAGATCACATGTTTAGCTCCTTGCAAAAGTGTTTTACCTTTTAACCTCGTTCTCAGCTTGCTTGCTCTCTCTTGCAAATCTTGATTTTCCCTTTGGAGTAGAGCCGTCTTTTCATCTTTTATTTTCATCTCTTGTTTCAACTTTTCCAAGGCTTCCTTAAGGCTTTTGATTTCCCCTGTCTGTAGACTGACTTGGGACATGGCTTGGACCAATCCATCAGTGCTCGATCCAGCTTCTGCATTAGCAGGTACAATGATAACCATATCTGATGTTGCTACTTGTCCTTGTAACCAATTCTCTTTCTCCATTTCCAGCTGCAACACTTTAGCTTTGTAATTTAGTGCTTCTTGTCTGAATGTTTCCTTCTCTTGCTCTAGAGCAGCTAGCTCTGCTGCCTGTGGATGTTCATTAGGGGACATCTTTAGCTTCTTCAGACCTTGGATTATTTTGTCCTTCTCATCTAGAGAAGCTTTTACTCCTTGAGGGCCTTCAGACTCCAATCTTTTGACCTGTGTTTGCCAGGCTTTGCTGGATGCTTTCTCTGTTTCAATTGTCCATCTAGTTTGAGTGCATGTGTTATCAATCTTGAAACTTTCAGACTTAAACTTAGGTAGTCCGAGTATAGCATGTCACTAGCATTCCTGTGAAACTTTACTTTGTCTGGGGCACCAATATTCTCATAGTGCATCTTGATTTCAGACAGTTTATCATCATCTGCTATTGCTATATTAAATGTCTTTCTTTCCACATCTCTGATTGAGAATAGGGACGTCTTGTGCTGGGAGATCTTCTCTACTTCGGGCAACAGGTCTCTTATCTCACTGTTGGCCATACTTCCTTTTACATCATACTGGTTCATCAAGTCTTCTTTGGATTGATATACTGCCCCAGGTGTCTTGCTAAATATGTGTTTCTTGCTGCTGAAAACCCTTGTGCTTCTTTCACTTTGTGGCATGCTTCCTGTACCAGCTTCTTCGTTCTTGGTTGCACCTTCCACCATCTCCATGCTCGTTTTCTCTTTAGGTTCTTCTTCTTCCAGGTCAACCACTTGAGAGGGTGGTGTAATTTTCATCTTCTTGGGAATATCTTGCTGACTACTGGCACCCAGGGCCTCCTCTGAACTGCTCCTCTTATTATAAACACTCATCTTTGGGGCTTTAACAATCAATCTTGGAGAAGTTTTTTGTGTCTGTATCTGTTGAGGAGCATACTCTATTGGTTTTATATGATCGTGGTGCAAAGTGACCTCCATATCTGTACATGTTTCTAGATTAGCCAGTTTATCAAATCCTTCAACATGCTCGTGCTCATAGGGGCCCAATTTGCTCCTCAGCCTTCTCTTTGATATGATTTGATGCAGGTCATATTTCCTTCCTTGTAATTGTGTAAACCCGAATTCATTGAATTTGGCTTGGATTTGAGGTAAACAGGATTTGTTTTTTACCACAAAGGGTCCTACCATGAAAGGAAATTTTAAGTTAGATGCCTTGTGTGCTTTCATAAAGTGCTCTGTTTTTGAGATGATCCTTTGTCTGATGAACTCTAAAGCAGAAATTCTGGGAGTCAAAAAGACTGGTAAGAGATAAGGTCCTTCTTGATAGCCATACACCCATATCACAGTAGGTTGTATGAACAACATCCAATCTCCTACTCTGCTCTCTGGATTTGGTTGTAAAAAACTTTTCATTTCTTCCAGAACCCTTGGCAAGTTTGAGCCGAAGATAAGACTGTACACCCTGGACATGATCTTATTGATGAAAATAAGCATGGTGATCCTTTTACATTCAGTTGAGATGAAAGCAGTTTCAGGGAATTCGGTCTTATTCAATTCCAGGAACATCCTCAGCAGGTGCGTGTAGTATCTGAAGTGTCTCAATGAATTGAAATTGACTCGCTGTCGATGCATATTATCAACGATGAATCTGTCAAAACTAATATAGACCGACTGACGAGACTCTGACATAAAAAAGGTTAACAGGAAACCTAACATGACTTCTACTACGAACTTGTCGTTATCTAACCCTAAAATTTGGCTAAGCAGGGAACAAGCCCACTGGACCTCAATGATCATAACGCACACATTGATAGGTAACGACAGACCTTTTGAACGGTGTTCAGGTTTGACAATGGTTTGCAGAAACAAGGTTTTTACTTCTGAAGGGCATTCTCTGTAAACTGTGATCATCTTCTCTTTGTCGAAGGGCTCTGACACTACAGAGGGGGACTCTGATACACTGAAGGTATGTCGAAGTGACGGGTTGTCTATTTCACATAAAACCTCTGACCCTAATGTATTCAAAATAACTCTTTCTTCCTGTGAATATTGCTCTGCACACCAGCTTATGAACTCAAGGAAAGGAAAGACTACTTCTACGACATAAGGGGTAATGGAGGCTTGAAAGTTGAGTCGTTCCGAGAAAGGTGATCCGCTTCCCAACATTGTCTAACAAATTCGATCTGGACACAGAAACGGGCGAGACTGTTATCTCTGTGTCGAAAACATCGGAGTCCCTGTCAATTAGGGCTTCTTCTCTAGAGGCGATGTCTTGTTCATTCACGGATAAAATGACGGGATTAGCGGTCATGGTGAAAAATACCTGTTAAGCGACGAAGAAAACACGAATCTGATCCAACTTTGAGCTTGAGTTTCGAATGGATGGTTTGTGCCAAATTTTGAACGTTTGAATGTTTCAAAGTATCATAAAATAATGCCGGGGATCCTCCTTTTATATCTGCCTATCGACATCGGGGATTGGAGAAAACGGTATTAGGTAGACCGCTTTTCGCCCCGATGTACCTCTAGAAGCGCCACGCGTCCACGGACGAAACCATGGTAGTTTTCCCCAGCTCGCCTTCGAATGATTAATCCTTGCGCTACTTCAATCGTCGATATGAGTTTCAACCTTTGATCTGGATCGCTCTAAGATCTACGGTCCACCGTGCCCCAACAACTTTCGATATCGGGGATTGGAGAAAGCGGTTTTAGGTAGACCGCTTTTCGCCCCGATGTACCTCTAGAGGCGCCACGCGTCCACGAACGAAACCACGATATTTTTCCCCGGCCCGCCTTCGAATAATTATCTTCCGCGCTGCTTCATTCCCCGATATGTGCCTTAGCCGTTGATCCGGGCTGCTTCAGATCGACGGTCTGCTGAATCCTACCTTTCGCGCCTCCGCTATATTTGTCCACATGCCGCCATATAAGACCTTATCCTCCAAACTATCACACTTCCATAGCGATGTGGCTTTTCGCTAAATCTCTGAAACTTGGATCCTGATCTGAAAATTGTTATGATGATAACACGCCGTAGAGTGCATGAGAACCGCAACATCTCCTGGTAGACCCGTGCCTGCAAGGAAACATCAAACTGTCAAGTGCAGGATGGCCTGCTCATCCTTGTTCTCATATGATCAAAATCCAAACCAACTATGCTAGAAAATGAAAATTTTGACATTTTTTCAAAAAATTCTAAACTAAGCATGAAATCAATATGCAAGTAGAGCAAAATAAAAATTAAATGCATCTAAACTAGCATGAGCAATCAAGATGCAAAATGCAGGGAATCAAAATGACTTACCTACTTACATGGGGCACGGGCCCTGAAGAAGTCATGTGACCTGGATGTGAGGTTGGAGAAGAGACCCATCTACTGGTAATGGCATCTTTCTCCCGTCTAATGCTGTCAGATAATACTTTTCTTTGTCAGACTTCTTTCTGATGATGTAAGGGCCAAACCATGAATTGTTATCTTTCTGTTCATATCTGGGTTTGCCCTTTCTTTTGTCCCACATGAGCACAAGATTTCCTTCATCGAAATTGATGCAAGGTGTATTCTCATCATATGGAGGCTCTGTGTGGACTGTATTTTTGATGATTTCTTCATGTTTCTTATCTTCTTTTTGTATAATATGAATAGATTCCGGCTCCTTATGGTACTGTGCAACCTTCTTTTTATTTGTCCACGCGAGAAACATCTCTATTGCATCTTCCTGTTTGAAGGGTAAGTCGGATGGATCATACTCAAAAGTCTGTGGAGGTATATCATGGTAGTGTTCACTGACATAGTTGGGCCCCCTCATATTCATCACATGTGTGTCTTTCTTTTCCTTGTTATGCAAGATCTCATACGTGCCATCGCCCATGGGAATATATGCATGTGTAAGGTTCATACTAAGGAAACCTCCAAGGGCTGAGGACCAGGTCCTTGACAAGAGCATCCCCTAGGCATCAGGGACATTGATCACCAATATATCCATGAGGACGCTGATATGTGGAAAATGTATCAAAAATACCTCAACGTCTTTACATACTCCCAAGACCTTAACTCTTCTTGAATCAATACCACAAACATTGCCATAAGGTCGGGTTGTCTTCAAGCCAAGCTGTTTCATTACCTTCAAAGATATGAAATTTGCTGAGGCCCCTGAGTCAAGCATGCAGTTGTTCAAGCGGAGGCCATTCATACCTAATGAGAGATAGAAGGGAGGGTTCTTGTCCTTTGTCCGATCGAGATACATAGTGTTTAACACGATGGGAGGATCCCCTTTCTCAGCTGGCACCTGTAATATCCTCAAAACTTCCCTTTTTACTTAAGGGATCTTACACATCTTTGTCACTGGGACCGTTATATTTAGTTTTCCAAACATGTTTGCAACATTGATATTCAACTGAATGCCATCTGCAAGAGTTGGCTTAGAAAGCAACTCACATACCGGCGGTGGAGGTGGTGGAGCCACCTTTTCTGTTGGTGGAAGAGGAGTATCAGGATGTGACGGAGGGGCTGACGCATTTTTACTTCTGTAGGTTAGAATTTCCCTCCTCCTTAATTCCTTCTTCTGATCATCTGTCAGTTTATTTAAGGCCCGGATTCTCCCTTCTCTTTCTCCTATTCTTCTGGCTTCATTAATCTATTCTTGAGTAACCTGTTCATCGTTGAGATTGCAGATCATGAATTTTATATCATCAGGATAATCTTTGTCTTTTCGGGGGCATTCATCTTCCCTGTGGGGTTCTTGGCATGGGAGACACCAAGCTTCTACATCAATTGTCCCAACAGGTTTCAAAGTATCCGGGGCCTTTGCCTCTTGTTGAGGTCTTGGTTTCCAACTAGTGGCATCTTTCTACTGTCTGGCAAACCAAGGTCTCGGAGCAGATTGATTTCTTTCCACTGTAGTCATACTGTTCATAAGCTGATTCTGCACTTGAACACACTGAGTATTCATTTGGTCTATCTTCTGATTCAGGAGAGCAATCGGATCAGGAACACTGTTGTTGGGAATCTTAGTCCTTGATTCTGTCTTTCTACAAGGGTACTGAAAAGGTTCTACTTTTGCATCAAGGAGATTTTCTTCAATGTCGATACTGAACTCTTTAGCCTCTGCCAATGACATGGGCTTTTTATCTTTAAGAATGTATCGGAACTGCCCTTCAAAGGCATTCATGTAAAGGAGACAAACTGATGATGCTATGGGACGGTAATCTGTTGGAATTTGATTGTACAACCTATCAAATCTTGAAATGAATTCCTTTACCGTTTCATTCTCCTTTTTCTTTATTTGATTGAATTGAGTTGCAAGTGTCCCACCATCTGCTTTTCTTGACCATTTGCTTTTAAATAAGGCGGAAAAAGCATCATAGGTCGTGGTATGATTATCAGGGAGCCCTCTGAACCAATCAAGAGCTTCTTCAGTCAGTGATGAAGCGAAAAGTCTCATGGCCACATCTTCGTGATCAATACCTGCATTGTCCATATCCCGACCCATGACATAAATGTGGTCTTCGACAGTTATTACATTGTTTCCTTGGAACTTTGGCAACCACTTGTTGACACCTGTTGGCATCTGGTTAGGGTAACCCTGGATGCTGGTCATGTTAAGGGGTTTGTAGAGGTCTCTTGCCCAAGGGCGAGCCATTGGAGCAAGAGGAAGGGATTTATGGAAAAGGGTTTTAACAACGAGAGACTTGAGAGGAGGCCTTATTTGGTAAACCTTAGAAGGCTCGAATCTCCTAGGGGGAAAAGGTTTGGGGAAAGAAGGATTATGGGAAGGTGGAGTCACCAGATGAGCTTCAAGATGAGCTCATCAAGGAGGGTGGAAAAGGAACATCCCTCGGGTGGAGTCACCAGGTAAGCTGAGGGAAAGGCTTTGGGATAGCTTACCAAAGTGTCATTAGGGTACGAAGAAGATTCAAAATCGATTCCCGACGACGATGCCAAAATGTTATAGCGCAAGTTGTAGGTTGGGAAAAGCCCGACCCAACCACGAAACAAGTGCTACAACTTGGGAATCCTACACCCAATGTCACCTCGATGTAGGTCCCACACTTCAAGTGTGACTAGGTCACTCTAGGGAGATGATCCCGGTGACCCTAGGGGGATTGAGATGGAGACGAAGATGGATGGAAATGAAGACCCTATACGTCAAGTCTAAGTGGAGTGAAAGGTGGAAAGAGGTGCCGTGCAAGTCAAGTAATTGTTGCGCCACATGTATAACACTTCTCTGGATGATTGTACCTGCCCGAGACACAAGAAAAAACACTTTGCAATAGTATATATTAGTTGGATCAAAAAGTTAATCTTGCTGTCCCTAATTTATAGCAATAGATAACAGTATATATCAGCAAGAAAAATGTACTATAAGTTGCTCAATAAATGCTATAGATCAAGTAGAAAATGCAAGAGAAAAACTAGCAAATGACTAGCTAAACTCAAGATGAAAAACCAATACTCTTAGCATAAAAGATAAGGTTGTTGTAAACACTTGTCTGCAGCAAATTATATCAGCCTTATGGTTGTAACATTCAATGTATTACAACAAGAAAATCAGCCACTGAAATCTCCTCAAACCTTGCCAAAAAGTGTGCTGGACCAAGGAGAGCAAGTGTGCAAACTTTGAGCAAAATCCAATGGTTGATAAGAGAGTTTTTCAAGCAAGTTAGGGTTTCTGCAACCCTAATGGCTGAAGATGCAATTTTGTAACAACAACAATAAGTACCCCCTAGATGGGGACGCCCTAGTGGCTGTGAGGTGCTCAAGGCACAAGGAAAACAATCCACTTTGCAAGAAGTAAAAATGACCGAAAATCATGTTTTCCAATG
>WSFP011381474.1:0-29524 GCA_009831015.1 Picea engelmannii
TCAATACTTGGATCTCGTTTATTCACAAATGGGCACACTATATGACTTGATCTCTGATGCTCCTCTCCCTTATACAGATCCAACCCCAACACCTCCAGTAGCTTCTCATGTTGTTGATGGTGTGATTGGAACTTTTCACGCTGAGACTTAGTCTAAACAAGCCAGTCATTCCAATCCCAAACCTACTATTGCTAATGTACAAAATACCCCTCCTCTGACTCCTTCTCCCAATAAAAACTCTGAGGTTAATACGGTTGAATCTACACCCACCAGTAAAAGTAAAAATAAAAAGAATGGGAAGGGTAAGAATCAAGAGGATAAAAATAATAATCAATAGTACGATAAACCTAAAACTTAGCCTATTGATGACAAAGAAAAGAGAAAACCTCGTTATCCTTGTCTTATCTGTGGTGAGGATCATTATACGAAATATTGTCCACTACATGCTGAGGTTACTAAGTTCCTCCAAGGGACCGGGACACCTCCTACACCCGTTGTTTTGTCACAACCTTTTCCTTCTTAGAAGCAGGCCTAATTGGTTATTCATGACCAATCTTCTCCCTATACCACGTCTTATGTACTTATGTGTACTAGTGACTCCAAGAAGAACGAAGTTGCAGTTGCTACTCGATCCAAAGATTATTCTCCTTCGAAAGAGAAAGTTAATGATTCACCACCTCCATTGGTTCAATCTCCTCCATTGACTTCACCTCCCAACGATCCTCTTCATCTCGAATGACTGAGTCTGGATACAGTTCTTCATCCTCTCCATAAGGGCGTTGTTCATAAGTTGTCATTTAACGCTCACGCACATGCCACTCAAAACTATAGTATTGTAGAAGATCTTGCACATGCACCTTCTGGGATGTCGGCTGTCAAAGTCCTTTAAAGTTTTCCTATGCAATGGAAAGCACTGCTAAAGGCTATTGGTGGAATCGATCCTACCGATACGAACTTGATAATATTTGACTTGGAAGATCACATTCCAAGGCTCCATCCTCAATTAGCATTTCAAATACAAGTCGTTGTGGAAACTAAGAATATTTGTCGAACAATTATTGATGAAGGTGCCTCGACTTGTGTCATGTCCATAACGTGTTGGAAATCCATTGGCTCTCCTTCCCTTACCGAGTCACACAATAATCTAAAACATTTTAATGGTACAGGGTTTAAACCTTATGGTGTTCTTTCTTCGTTATCTATTGCATTAGAAGGAAAAATGGTCACTGTTGAGGTTGAAGTGTTTGATGCACCTCTCGATTACAACCTTCTACTTGGTCATAGTTGGATTGATTCTATGGGTGCAGTCCTTTCTACTCTTTTCCATGTGATACGCTTCCCTCACCAAGGAAAAATTGTTATTTTCAATCAACTTGCCTTCTTTAATTCTGATTCATGCACTAGTAACGTACCTTTCATTGTGAAAACACCTCATGGTTATGAGAATGTAGGTGTGGGTCATTTAACAGATTCATCATTAATGGGTACCTTCCCTATTCCACCACCCGATATTCCTCCTCCTTGTGTCACTTCGATTAACATGATCTTGACCACTGTTGGTGAAACCCTTGAGTCTTATGACCCTTATCTATTACCTATATCTGACGATTGTATTCATTATGGAAACCAAATGCCTTTAAGTTTGGTGGAATTGGCTTATCAAGCTATTCAATCAACAACTCCTTCTCCTCGCTTTCTCTTAGATACGTCTCCTGATACGTTTCATGTGGTATTTCACACCGATGAGATGATCATGATAGTTATTTCCATGGAAGATACCCCATGGGATGATAAACATCATTGTTCCATCCTCTTCCTAGAATTGGAGACTTTAGAGAGTTACCAACTGATTTCGAATCCATCTACTATCGTTACCACTTCCCTTGTTCCTGAACCGACACACAATTTTTTGTACAAAAGGAACTTGGGCAATATTTCACCCACGATCCATCTCGATATTTATATTAAACCCGGAATCGTTGAAAAGGTTCATATCGGTGCCTCATGTTCTGCTTATGAGATCCAAATTTACAAGGCCCTTTTCCAAGATTTTTGTGACATTTTTGCCTGGAGTTACGAAGAAATGCCTGGAATTGATCCATATATCATTGTACATGAAATTAAGACTTACCATGATGCTAAACTCATTCGACAGAGGCTTCTCCCAGTACATCCACACAAATATGATGTTATTAAACTCGAAGTTGAAAAACTTCTTAAAGTCGGTTTTGTCTCTCCTATGGCTTTGAGTGATTGGGTGTCCAATCTTGTTTCGATTAACAAGAAACAAGGTACGATCCATGTTTGTCTATATTATAGGGATATCAACAAGGCTTGTCCCAAAGATAATTATCCAACCCCTTTCGTTGACTAGATCGTTGATGATTATGCCAGGAGTGAAATATTCTCTTTGATGGATGGATTCTCCGGCTATAATCAAATCAATATTTTACCCGCAGATCAACATAAGACTACTTTTATTTTCCCTTGGGGAACCTTCACTTATCGGAAACTTCCTTTTGGGCTCAAGAATGTTGGTGCAACTTTTCAACATGCTATGTCTTATGCTTTTCATGATATTAAGCACATTGTATAACCTTATCTAGATGATTTACCTACGCATTCCATGCATCGCCAAGACCACCTGACACACTTATGAGCCATTTTCCTTCGCTGTCAATATTATCGCATATGATTGATTCCAAATAAATGCATTTTTTGTGTGGATTCAGGATGACTTCTTGATTTTATCATTTCTAGACATGGGATTAGGGTGGATCCTTTGAAGGTTGAAGCTATTCTCAATTTGCCTCCTCCTTCTACCTTACGCCAACTCCAAAGTTTGTAAGGGAAGGCAAATTTTTTACGTCGATTCATCCCCAATTATGTTGAACTAATGAAAGGTTTCACTCGACTTCTTAAGAAGGGTCATGATTTGTATGGGACGACACTACTAACAAAGCCTTTGAAGCTTTGAAACTTGCCTTAACCTGTACACCACTCTTATTTCCTCCTGATTATAGTCGAGATTATTTCTTATACTTAGTTTCTTCAGAATCTACCATAGCTATGGTTCTAGTCCAAGAGGATGATTCACACAATGAACATGTTATCTACTATTTGGGTTGGAGTCCCACAACCATCGAAACCAACTATATGCATGTGGAGAAACTGGCCTTGGCAGTTGTTCAAGTTGTTCAACGTTTTCGTCATTACATATTATTGCACAAAACCACAATCATTTCTGATTGCAACCCTATGCAACACATCCTTACTCGACAATTGGTGGGGGGCAAATACTCCAAATGGATAGTGATTCTCCAAGAGTTTGATTTGGAGTTTGAGCGAGCCAAGTCAAATAAATCTTTGGTTTTTTCTAAGTTGACATGTGACCTTCCCTCTATTGAGACAGAAACTGTGGCAGAGGATTCCTTTCCTGATGAGTCTCTCTTTCTGATCAGTTCTGACAACATATGGTATGGAGACATTATCATCTATCTCCAAACCCAAACTTTTTGGCTGGATCTTTCTCATCTAGATCGTCTTCATATTCGGTATCAAGGTCGTCAATACATCATACTCAGTGATACCCTTTACCGTCATGGTATTGATTCCGTATTTTGACGATGTCTAACCTATGATGGAGTTGAGAAAGATTTAAATGACTAACATTCTGAAGTATGTGGCGGTCATATGTCTGGGTATGCCAGTGCCCAAAATATCTTACGAGTTGGTTACTTCTAGCCTTTGTTGTTTAAGGATTACATTACTGTCATTTAGAAATGCCACACTTGTCAAACGCATAACAATAAGATCCAATCACATCCTACTCCTATTTACTCTATAGTTTTCATTGGTCCATTTTCTAAATGGGGCATTGACTTCATGACATGTAACCATCACTCGGTTGGGGACATGGATACATTATCGTAGCCGTGGATTATTTCACTAAATGGGTCGAGGCGATGCCTACATTCGATAATACCGGGAAAATTGCAGTGTTGTTCATATTCAATCATATCATTTCTAGGTTTGGTGTCCCTCAAGCCATCGTCACTGACCATGGTATTCATTTTCACAATTTCATGATGTCTGAACTTACTCAGAAGTTGGGTCTTCGACATGAAAACTCAACACCTTACTATCCACAATTCAATGGCCAGGTTGAAGCAATCAACAAAATTCTTACTACTATGCTTCGATGGATGGTAGGAATTCACAAGTCAAACTGACACATGATTCTATTCTTGACATTATGGTCCTATTGGAAATCCGTTAAATCTGCCATAGGACTCACACCTTTCTAGTTAGTATATGGTATCGAAGCTATTATTCCAATTAAATGTGAAATCACATCTTTGAAACTAGATGTCGAACTTCTCCCTAACACCTCCGCTAAAGAGGAATGCCTCTTGTATTTGATGCAATTAGATGAGACTCGTCGTGATGTTGCCTTAGTCATAGAAACTTAGAAGAAATGTGTCAAAGCTCAATACGACAAGCATGTCAAACCATGTGTTTTTTTTGAGGGTGATTTAGTTCTCCTTTATGAACATGATCGCGACTTATTAGGGGTCGGTATATTCAAGCCCATGTGGGGTGGCCCATATATCATTAAATGAGTGTTGGAGAAAGGGGCTTATGAGCTGGTAGATTATTATGGAATCCCTTTGAGTGAACCCAGAAATGGGCTTTACTTGAAGAAGTACTATGCTTAAACTATTTTTGCATGAGTGCTTTGTATTTTTAGTGTATCATACTCTAGTGTGATTTTTCGTTTTTGTTCTACCTTTAGGCTACTTACCTTGCATTGTGCTTGGTTTCCATATGTCAGTGTCTTCGCTACCCTATGTTGGTTTTGTTGATGATGCTAGTTGCAGTACTCAAAACCTAGCATCTGCTGCATGGGAAATCTATGCACCTACAGATGAGTTGATCAATCTACACGGTGTTTTCCTTGGTCATGCAACTAATAATATCACAGAATATAGTGCAGTTATCAATTTTTTAACTAACACCATTTCATTTGGCATCTGTCATCTTATCGTACGAATTGATTCATAGTTAGTGGTGCTGCAGTTGAGTAACGTTTATTCCATCCAAAGTCCTACATTGTTACAAGTATACTTAAGAATTCACCTCTTGGAAAGACATTTTGATTATATTGAGTATCAACATATTCCTAGATATCTAAACACATTAACAGATGCATTCACTAACTATGTTTTAGATAGACATTTGTGCCATTTATAAATCCAAACACACATTTAAAAAGACAAGTAAGCCAGTAGGAAATTTATATTAATACGTCAAAAGATACAAAAAGTGTTTTTCCTAAGACCAAAATGTCAAAAATAGTGAAGCTCATGGCTTCATATATATAATCATCAAGGATGTTGCACGTTGTAACAAATTACTTCCCATGCCACTCTACGGAGAAGTTGACCAATATATGTTGATATGCCAATTGTATGGCGTTGGTAACGTCGAGGTAACTCATCCACTGTGATGTCAGGTATATTCATGGTTAATCCCTCTAGGTTTTGTTCGATCTCCTCAAGATCCTTAGCAACCACTCCTCGATCCACCACAACTTTTATATCTCCCTATCTCTGAATAGGAGATGATCCTAGAGGATGCCAAGGCGCCATGTTTGCATTGTTGAGAGAACTTGATTAGTCTTGGATAAATGACAAAAAACATTTTATAATCAAAATACCAAAGACAACATATAATGAAAAAATTCTTCGTACCTATGTCTCCGCACTAAGATCCCTCAGGTAAATCCAAGTTGGGGTCCCCACGGAAGTCGGCCCCGGCGTAAGCATAATCCTTAATCATAATTAGTTGATCTCTTATTCACTGAAAGAAAGCTTCATCGTACTTGACTATTGGCACACCATCATGTCAGGCCATCAAATCCACCCATTTTTTCATCCGAGGATCTTATGGAGTGGGTATTCCCCACTCCACCTATAGGCGTAAGAAGGGGACTCTCTCTAGGAAGAAGGATACCAAAATGGATCCATATCCAAACTGTTTCAACTGACAATTCCAACAACTTGCCAGTTGTTTCTTCATGTTCTTCAAAATACCCTTGCACCAATTGAAGAATCAACGCTCCATACACTCTATAACATACTGAAAGTGGCTTTCTAAATCCATGTGGGGAGTTGTACTCCCTGCCATCTGGGTGATGGTATAAAGAATAGTTTTCAATGGTAAATCTCGAACATCCCTAATGGAAACCTTGTCGCTATGATTTTTTGTACTTAGCATGCAGTGATGTGTAACATAATAGTCCATAGGTTCTCCACCACCCTTACTTCCCGAGAGTGATACCCGAGAGCCTCAATGAGAAAAACCCATCAAAAAGTAGATGACATCTATATCCAAGGGAAGTGTATTCACACCCACATGAAAGGCTTGTTCATTGATGTCCCACATGTGGAATAGGTACTCCAGTAGCCTCCGTTGGGCTCTCATGCCATGAACTTTGAAAAATTTGAGCAAACCACACTCCCAGAGTGCCATGACAGTGCCTGGGTAATTCCCAAAAAGGTAGTATTCTTCCTTGTTCTCACGTTCCCTCCACTCGATCATATTGACCAATGGAAATCTGCCAAACAACAATGAAAGATGAATTAGTTCATCAAAAATTAAAAAATTGGGAGTTTTCTTATCTCTTTTTCTCTTTTAGTTTTTGAGTTGTAGTTGTCGTAGGGGAATAATTCACCACAGTGCGGCATCATCGAACCCCAACAATTAACCCCATGCGAAGATCTATTATTGTCGTAGTTCATGATAGGGAGGACCTGCGATGATCTCAAGGCACAATCTCTCTTGGAAAATTGCTTATAAACTCAAAATTTAACCTTTAAAATCGAAACAATTTACCATGAAAAGAGAGAGGGGAGGAAGAATACCTACCTCACAGAAGCGGCTCGAGAAATTGTTCACAGGGTGTTCCAGAATCGTCATTTGAATATCGGAGGAAAAAGAGGGTTTTTGGCACTAGTTTGGTGAAAATGCAAATGAAATGGTAAACGAACTAGTTTTTTCCTATTATATTTACTTTTACCATTTTAATTTCAAATTAAATTAATCTTTAAATATTTTCACTTGTGTCACAAACCTAATGAACTTTGAAAAGTGTCAATGTTGCAGTTTGAGAGATCCGACGATCCGAATTTTGATATGGATCACTTCTTTTTGGTCGTTTTTGTGTGTTTTTATGATGTATATATACTTTTAGGGGTTTTCGGGAAAAACTCAGAGCACAGTCTTAATTCTTTCTCATGCTCGTGAAACCATGAGAATGCAATCAAGTAACCTTTTATCATTTTTTTGAACTCACATTGGTAATATGAAAAATGAACCTTACGGAGTATCCTTTAAGCTCTTTTCAAACTCCCTAAACACGAAAAGATAGCCGAGCGACCTTGTTCTTTTCACACTCGTAAAAGTATTCGAAGAAAACGTCTAATGAGAGGTAGATTATCTCTTTTTCAGTCTCGTCAGACTAACTTACGAAAAAGGACGGTTTGGCAGTTTTCTTTAAGTTTTTTTTAGACTCTCTAATCATGAAAAACCCTTGAGTTTTCTTTCTTTGGACTTGTAAAACAAGCATCGAAAGGTCCATATGGGACCGAACCACTCCTTCCCAAGGTTCATTAAAAATACTTTGAGGGACTCTTCCAAAGGATGAGATTACATTACAAGCATATGTTATCCTCCTCAAGCTTGCGTAAAAATAAAGAGGTACTCTCCATAAATGGTGGGGGGAAATTGGGAAAGAAATGTTTATCTATATTTTTGTTAGTGGCAGTAAATTCTCTCTTGAACATGAAACCCCCTTTTTATCACTGTATTCGGGTTAGGAAATCCATTTGTCTCTCATTTGACCATCCACAAGTCCATATGTTGGATCCTCCTTGAGTCAATGTTTCCAAGACAATCGTCATGTCATTCATATGTTCAAGAGAAGTCCAACCTAAACAAACCTTCTATCGAGTTGACAATATGCAGTCCTGAATTTGTTTCCATGTCGACCTTCCCCGAGTCAGTTTTGAATCACTTCATACTCTGATCTACTTCAAATATGTTACATATTTCATGTCATTGATGGGGAATACTTTATGGCCCTCCTATGACGAGTCTTTTACTATCTAATCAAACTCATTATATGGGAACAAGACTTAGAAATAATTTAGTACCATGGAGCCTTCATGCCTCAATGGAAGGTCTCCTCGCTTTCAACAATGGGTTCACATCATTGGCCCCTGATTGGAAGATTTCATTGAGTGTTCGACTTCAATTCATTCATTCACATTCGTTGGATTATACTAGGGTACCTTGGGAGTCATTGACATCAATGTTGATTTCCCTCACACTTGTTAACGATTTTCATTAATGACCGATAATCAAGTGGTTTCTACCATGTTTGAATTCAACACCTGTAATCACAAGGCTAGATTTGTACTTCAGGAAGATTGAAATGAAGACCCTAGATCTCACCATATCTATCCAGGTTGCGATGGAGTATTCATGAGTTTGTATTGACACATAGATCCACTATGTATGTCTCGTGGCTATGTCCGAATTTGAATTCTCAAGAGCATAGATCCATAATGTATTTGTCATGGCTACGTTGAATCATGATGACATGGATCCACAGTGTATGTTTAGTTTCCATGACTCACTTGACACTTATGATTAGAGTCACTTGTATTCTAATTATGGGAATGCCTACCTCAGAAGATGGTATATTATTATGCAGATACTTGATTGTTTGCAGGTTCTCGACCGATGCGCTCCTTGTTTTTGACACACACATTCTACAAAGTATTTTAGCTGTCACAAGTTCCAACTTCATACTTTGGGGGGAATTCTGTTACACATTATTTTGGTCACCCCAGTGATCAACTGAAAATATGTGCATGACTCACTTCCATGTTCCCTAAAAACACTAAAAGAGACTTTCTCCATGAGAAAAGTGGATTAACTTTTCTTCCTTAAAAATTATGTCAAAGGAGATTGTCGCACCCTGCTCTATGCTTGGGGTGCGATGGTGCTTTATCATATCATGTTGCAACAAACTGAATTGTGACGTCATTGTAGGCTTCTTTTGCATATGGTGCAATGATGCTTAAACAAGATAAAAATTGAAATTCATGAAGGTTCTAGAAGGGAATCTTCTAGAAGATGAGGTGGCCTCCGGTCGGTTTGGATCTTACTCGCTTCTCTGATTTAGTGGGATCATCCTAATATCCTCATCCATCCCTCTTTCACCCTATATAAATAGGGATCTCTCATGGAAAATTCTAAGGTTTGCTTATGCATGAAGAATTATGCTATAGATTATACTTGAGATAACTTTGCTTCAACTCTCTAAGTCAGGTTGTGGATCTTCTTCATCAAAGGCATTGGAGAAAAGGTGTGTGTGTTGAAGCAAAGAGTCATTAGAAGGGACCTTGCAACATCAAGGAATGGTTTGTATTCTCCACTTTCATTTAATATAATGCAACAATACATGTCTTCCCTATAAAGGTGTCTTTACTTTTATTGTATAATTCCTTGAACTTATACATAGAATTCATTGGAATATATATATCCTTGTTTTCTCTCTTTGTTGATTTGTGCTTCTTAAACAATTTCACCATCCCACAAATCCAAATATGGAGCAACAAGGATGACACTAGCAAGGATCAATTGTCATTTAAAAGGTATGCCATTTGTCCCTCTCTAAACTATTTTATATGACAATGAAATCTAAGGAGAAGTTTGTATTCTGCCCTGTTTTGGTCTAACTTCTTGTTGAAGTTAGGGATATTAGTTTGTGTCCACACTTACCAATTAGTCCGATAACAAGAATGCATGAGCATAGAAATTATTTAATTTTTTGAAATTAAAATAGAAAATATTCAACTTATTGACAATTGTAAATATCCAACACAAAGATTTTATAGTTAACAATAATTGCTTTGGTTAATCTTGATGTGGTTATGGAGTAATTAAAATAACCTTCTTACAATCAATAATAGGTTTATAGTTAACAATTTATGGACCCATGATATTGGGTATCCCATGCTACTACTCATGGTATTTCATATTGAATCCTATTTAATGGCTTGAGATACTCTACTATAATGTTCATGGTATGGGCCTTAGGAGTTGACCTATTGCCCCCTATAGGAATGGCTGACCAATGTACTCATGAAGTGCATAGTGTAGGCTAGATTTGGTTTAGATATCCAAGCAAGGAGTTCACTATTGAACACTCTCATTAAGAGCACACATAATCTGTAATGTATTATAACCATTTTTTTATTGAGTAATACATTGAGTGTGCTTTAGAGTGATTTTTTTTTTCTCCCAGAATGATTTCCCCCCAGGAAATCATTGTATAATGTTTGTATGTTTTTGTGTTAGTCATTTGTTTGAATTTTTTCTATTTAATTTATGCACATCCTTTTATAATTGATTAGTGTAGGAAATGTATTTCACACAACTACTTCCTTTCATTTGGTATTAGAGCTTAATAGCCTCAAATCCAAGATGTTAGGGAAAAGGTATGTTGATATAAGCTTGGTTAGAGTGAGACCTTATGGAAAAAAAAACGTGTTGCAATAAAATGGAAAGCATGACAAAATTGAAATGGAGAGTGTGCTTGAAGGAGGTGGATTTGGCCTAGACCATACATGGAGAAGCATGGATTTCTAGATAGATGGATAGATCTGCCACTTGGATGTTTGGACATGTTGATATTGAGTAGAGATTTGACGAATCTATTAGATTTAAATTCTGCATGTCTTAAGTTGGATGTAGATCATGTGTGATCTAAAGATGTCAAGATATGGATTTGCATTGTATTTGTTCATATCTACAAGATTAATATGAGATTATTGTTTGTAGGACTAGATTTATTGGTGGTCTATTGATGTGAGCCATGAAGATCATATAAGAATGGATCTATTGTATCATCATGAAGAGGGCCATGCAGAGCCCAATGAGATATTTGAGATCTATAACATATAGTGGTAAGATAAGTATTTATTTGAGAAGTACTTGGTCTATGTAATTGTAATGGTATTCGGTAACCCATGGTATTTCTCATGGTATTGCATATGATGAAACTCATTTAATGGTTTGGGATACTCAATTATAAAATTTCTCATGTTGTAGGCCTTAGGAGTTTGTCTATTGGCCCATATAGACTTGTGTGGCCAATGTAGTTATGGAGTGCATAGTTTAGGCCTAATTTGGTCTAGAGAGCTAAGCAAGAAGGAGCTCAGTATCAAACACTCTTGTTGAGAGCATGATGACTCTCTAATTTATTGTAACCATTTAGTTGTTAAATAATACATTGAGTGTGTTGCAAAGTGCATGAAGACTCTGTAATGTGTTGTAGCCATTCAATTGTTCAATAATATATTGAGTGCACTGGGTTTTTCTTTCAAAAGTATTTTTCCCAAGAAATCATTCTCTAATAATTATATGTTTATGTATTATTTCAATTGTTTACAATTGTTATATTTAATTTTTACGCATTTTTCTCTCTTTGATTAGTGTAAAAAGTGTATTTCATAATATTGCATTCTTTCATAAATAAAACTCTAAACCTGAAGATACCTTAACACTAGTTCCCTCCATCAAAATGCTCAAAAATCCATCATCATAAAAAGCTTGGTTACTCACACCATCCACATGTATGCCCCTCAATTCCTTGCAATGGAAAATGCCCAGCTAACCAAAGCCATTTTATCCAACTCTCTCTCTCTCTCTCTCTCTCTCTCTCTCTCTCTCTCTCAAATCAACTAAGCATTCTACTCAACCAACAATCCTAAACCAAAAATATCCTCTACCTCCTCCCCTCCTCGTGCTCTCATTTCTTTGTCTTATATCCAATGCACCACCAAACATATCTAAAAATTCTTGGCTAATAATAATATTAAAACCTTAGGGTGAGTGCAAAAACTTGGTGGCCAAAAAAGTGGCAATGGCATGATTAAGAACGTGCACTCGAAAGAATGTGTACACATTCATAGGAATGCACACACATTCCTACAAATATAGGTTCGACTGTGGCCAAACCTCCACATGGCTTGCCATGTAGGTTAAGCAGTAGGAGCATGTGCGTGCTCTTAAGAATGTGTGTGCACTTTTAGGAACATGTGCACGTTCTTACTGTTGTTTTTTTAAAAACCACCCTAGAGTGATTTTGTGCATATTGTGCACAAAATTGCACTCGCGTTTCTCATTAGGAAAATAGTGCGAAGAGAGGATATTGCCACCGCCACCGCCACCGTGTGTCCAGGTATGTTACATTTATCTTAAATTTAATCCAATTTAGTCAATCTAATTTAATATATTGCTCCCAATAATCTAAATTGAAAAACAATTATAATTTAGTATTTTAAATAAAAAAGGAAACTAATTTACATGCCATGGATGTTAAATTGCAGCATATACAATACATTGGAACCCCAATAAAATTTAAACCCCTCACAATAAAACCAAGAAGATCAAAACCCCAAGCCACCACCACCACCATAGAATGTAAATAATGAAATTGATGAGGGGTTGGTGATATTAAGAAACCTTGAGGAACAATTAAGGGAGACTAGAGAACCTAGTAGAGTCTTCTTGGCCACTTCTTTGGACATCATTGTATAGTCCATTACAAGTTCCCAAGGTAAATTGAAATCTATTTTTGACTATAGGTAAATAATGTACGAGTATTATAGCACTGGCTTGGACAAAAACCAGATCAAAGAACTGGGCATTTCAAAACAACAAATATTGTCTATTTTTAGGGATCCTAGAAATGGAAAAGAATTACCATTGACCAAGAAACACATATCCATTCACTGGTGCATCCATCCCCAGATTAGTCAAAACTGGATGGATAGATGGTACATGGTTTTTTATAAACCTTCCTGGATTAACACATAGATGCCCTTATATTTTTTGAGGAAATTATGGGATGAGTTTATTATGGGTAAACGTGTCAACTACTTTGACATTAGTGACTTCCAAGAGGGTGGGTCGAGGGTCAGCACAGGACCAAGAACATGCCAAGCACGACCTTGAGTTAGGTCCCCATTCCCCTAGGTGAAGAACTGACCCCCCTACCCAACATCCTCCTGTTGCAAAGAAATTGCAACATGTACAACTAGCCATCTCCTCATTGAATCATAGCCTAGTGCAACACAGTAGATTTGCTGCACTATCTCGACCGGAGCTACATGCCAGTGACATTGATAGGGGGTTTGTAGCGTCAACATGCATAGGAGAGTATAGTGAGGAGAGGGCACATGGAAATAACATCCATCCATGTGAACCTCACAGATGCTCTAGCTGCAGGCATACATGCTATGGGCATATAGAGTCCACTAGACAACATAGCTTCATGGAGGAGGTTATTATCTTAACCCTTTTTTTGTTCTTCATCGTTATATATTTATTTTGTATTTTGTGTATTTATATAGATATTTTATTGTATTTTTTTTTTCATTTGCATTTGTTGCTTCCCATCAACAGACCCTCTACGCCAATGGATGCATTAGTGCTTAACCCCACCATTGATGTAACATGTTCATTTGGTGCACTGTACACACATGTATGTATCCTATTTGATATATTCAGGATAGTCCTTTCTTTATTTTATGACATCCTCAATTTTTTTATATGTTCTCTTATTTCTATAGGATTTGGCACCAAGCGATGCCAGGGATTGTCCATATGGGATGGACAATTCACCAGCATCATAGGTATCATGTGTAAAGTTAAACATTGTATAATTCTCAAAATGTTTGTGTTTATGTTTTTGAATTCTAGTATTTGGTACTAATAGTTCAATTTTATTCATATGTATGCAGAACGACGATATATTTTCTAGGTATAGTAGTATTTCACCCCCCTGGGCACCTGGGAATTTCTTCTAGGTTGCCTTTCTCTAGGCCTAGGGTGTTGGAATCACTTGTATAGCCTGTGAGGGTCCATCACAACCCAACTATCTACCACCCACCCCCACCACCATTTTTGGCCCCATCAATAGAGACTTCCACATTAGAGGTTGTCTCATAGCAGGTTGTACAACATAATGCTTCATCTGTCTCAGAGCATTATGTTGTACAACATAACACTTTTAAGAATCTCATTGTTTCTACATTTGATGTTTATGAACATATGAATTTCAAAGTGTTTTAGTTCCAAAGTGTATAAATTTCATGTGTATTAATCCGTTAATTTGTTTCTATTTAGCAATTATAAATACTTTCATTATGCATTAAGGAATAGCATATGTGCACACACATTTGTGCTCAATGTTATTTTCTAGGGCACACACAATATTCAAATCTATCTATGCATGCCATATCTAAAATCATTTGATTTATGTGTCACCCTTCATAAATGTCAAAAATACTAGTGAAAGACTCATTAATGAAAATGTTTGTTGAGATTGTGTAGTGGGTATTAGTAAATTTTGTTCAACCCATTAATTATTAATAACATGTATTCATTAATGTCATGCTACCAAAAATCTATCTAGAAAGTAATGCTATCTAGAAATTAATACTACCAAAATTCTATCTAGAAAGTAATGCCTTACACGTTTTCCTTCCTCCAACCTAATAGAAAATTAGCACGTGTGAATGGGTAAATTATGTGTCTCTGATAAATAGATTGATGTAGATCAAATACTTTTATGTGGTTACATGGTAGTATAGTACATCATATAGATAATCAATGATGTGATATTCAAAATGTAAAACTTGAAAAAGATACTAGTGAATTTCCAAATTTGATATCTATGATACAATTTCATTACATTCAAAATGTGTATATTGACTTGTTGACGATTGCAACTATTTCAAGTTGTCTCTCTCACACTATCTTGATTCTCTAGTAATCCATCACTTTTAAATGAAATGAATTGTGTATCATCCACGAGAGGGGCTCTATTTATAGGTTATTTGTAGGGTTTTTGTGGTAGTTGTCTTAGGGATTCTCAAGTATGCATACCATTGCATACCATATATAGATTATTTTTAGGGTTTTAGGGGTAGTTGCCTTAGGGATTCTCAAGTATGCATATCATTGCATACCATGGTATTGTAATGGTATGCATACCATATGTTAGGGTGCTAACCCGCACATAGGTAGAACAATATATTCGGATGTAATAAAGGTCAATATTAATAATGCCTTGCAATAAAGTAGAATAAGTCGAATGTAAGAAGACCTAATAGAAGCTTCCTCTTCTAGAAGAATCTTCCTCTAGATGCTTCTTTTGATAGACATATTTTGTATAAATAGGAGTCGAGGGTATGAGAACCCTAGCTTGGAGATTATTGTAATAGAGCTATGCTCGACTGGAGGTTGCCCCCTCGAAGAGGCCCGTGAACATTGCTCTCAGAATCAAAGTGATATTTCTGTTGTTATTATTATATCATTTCAGTGTTATTGTGGTGATTGTTCTGGTTATATTACTTTTATTCTGCAATTTCTAGCATTTTATTTCTGTTCCGCATACTTTTTATATCTGGTATATTACAAGTGGTATCCGAGCACTTTCCTTGGCAAAAATTGTGGGTAATTTTTTTCCAGGGTAGAGACGTATTTCGACGTCTTTAAGCCATAAAGATCTATCATTACACGTATAAACCTGCGGTTGAGGGATTCATACACACATGAAATACAAGTGGTTCTTAAGGGAACATCTGTTGGCCACCCTTGTAACCCCTGTTGGTACCCCTTTGAGTTGTAGTGCATCAAACAAAATCTGTGTACGAATCGACCTAGATTTCCTAAAGCCCTCTTTAGATAAACCGATCGGTCGCCTTATTGCTATAGTTCCATCGAGAACAACACTCGGGAAGATACTCTCTAGTACCTGGGTAGTCAGGTAGTACGGATAAGGGTATAGTCTATCCTCCTTAGTTAGTGCCCTGAGATATTGGGCCAAGTACTACTGTTGGACCCCACACGTATATCAGAGAGCTATAGCACAGAGGAAACCCTTATCTATAGAACCCTTGAATACCTAACCCTTGGGGACAACAACATAAACAAATCAAAACAGACAAGATCTATTGTCGCACAACTATGTTCGGGTTGCCAAGTAACTACACATTTCTTCCTAGTTAATAATTTGGGCATTTCATCACTACAGTATTCTTCAGTTAGGAGTATAACTCTGCAGGTGTTAAAAAAAAAAGGTCTGGAAATTTTTTCACCATTATTTGAGACCTATTCCATTGGATTCATGTCTTCGCCCTTATCACATTCATACATATCATTTTTTGGAAAAAAAATTGACCCCACCTGCCCCTTTTTGGTTCCCTCATCCTCATGGCCCATACCTGTAGCCAAGACTTGGAAGCTCGCTTCAATACCTTGAAATATAGTCTCACCGAGACCCAACAAGAATTGAAACAACTCAATGCCAATGTTGTTGCCATCAATACAACCATGCAATCCTCAATGGAGGAAATCAAACAAGACCTGACCACCCAGATTGAATCTATCTTTTCGTCACTCTGCACCAAGCTTCATATCCCTAAAAATAAACCTTCCTCTGACTCACCCCCACATACTGAAGGTGAAATTTCCTCTCATTCCCATAACTTTCAACACCATCACTTTCAACGTGACCTATGCCTTCCGCGGGTGGATGTGACCAAATTTGATGGCTCAGACCCCACTGGTTGGGTAACCCAAATTGAACATTATTTATCTTTATACGACATTCCAAATGAATTGGCCAAACTACGATATGGTGTTCTCCATCTAGATCAATAACGTTGGAAACAGTGGCAATGGAGAGAAACTTCTCGTCAAGGGTATATTGCTTGGACAGACTTTGTGGCAGAGATTTATGAACTCTTTGACACTGACACCAACCATTTGGGTCATTTGACAAAGTTGAATCAATGAGGAATAGTGGAAGACTTTATAGATTCCTTTGAGCGCCTGGATTTTCGAACAAAGGGCATATCTGATGCCTTTTTTTCAGTGTTTTATCAGTAGCCTCAAGGATGAGATTCAAGCCCATGTCCTCATGGATCGACCTCAGAGTTTGGTGGAGGCTACTAAAATAGCTAAAGAAGCACAACAGGTTGTATCTTCTCAAAACCAAAAAGCCTCCTTTATCCACTCCCCAGGGACTCCCTCCTTCCCGTGGTGTTCATGATCATTCCATTCCCCTTGCACCCAGAAGCCTTCCTCCCAATATCCATCCATATGGTCACCCCTTCTCCCAAAAAAATGAAATTGAGAAAATGGTCCAGAAACTCCTTAATGCAGGTGTTATCTTCCCTAGTATGATCCCTACTCTTCTCATGTGGTCATGGTCCTGAATAAAGAAGGTTCTTAGAGAATGTGTCCTGACTTCTATGCCCTCAACAAACTTACAATTAAAGAAAAATTTCCCATTCCTGTCATTGATGACCTCCTGGATGAATTGAGTGGCGCCCAATTATTTACTAAACTTTATCTTCGTTCAGGCTACCACCAAATATGTATGAAAGAGGCAGACATTCCCAAGACTGCCTTTATAACTCATGAGGGCCACTATGAGTTTTTGGTCATGCCCTTTGGCTTATGTAATTCCCCCTCCACCTTCCAAAGCCTCATGAATCATGTCTTATGTCCTTTTCTCTGTCATTTTGTCTTAGTTTTCTTTGATGATATCCTCATCTATAGAAAACCTAGGCAAACCATCTTGCTCATGTGGATCAAGTTCTCCATCTACTCTCTCAGCACGGACTTTTCCTGAAACAGTCTAAATGTTCTTTTGGTGCCTCAGAAGCAGAATACTTGGGTCATCTGGTTGGCAAGGATGGTGTCAGGGTGGATCCAAAAAAGATTGAAGCTATGCAAGACTGGCCTCACCCAAAGACTCTCAAAATCTTGCATGGGTTTTTGGGCTTAACAGGTTATTATCACAAGTTTGTTAAGAATTATGGAAATATTGCAGCACCTTTCACTGCTCTCCTAAAAAAGAACTCTTTCACTTGGACTCCAGGCCCTACTCAATATTTTCAAACCTTGAAGATGGCCATGTGCACCACTCTAGTCCCGACCCTTCCTGATTTCACAAATACCTCTGTCTTGGAATGTGATGCCTCACGGACAAGGATTGGTGTTGTCCTTATGCAAGAGGGTCGACCTTTGGCCTTTACCATCAAGCAACTATCTGAAATAAATCTGGGCAAATAAATCTATGAAAAGGAAATGTTGGTTATTCTGCATGTCATTGATCTATGGCGTCCTTATCTATTTGGGCAACGTTTCCAAATTAAGACAGACCATCAAAGCCTCAAGTATTTTCTGGAAAAACTTATTTCCTCCCCGGAGCAACAAAAATGGGCGACTAAGCTCTTTGGATATGATTATGAGATCATTTACAAGAAAGGCAAAGACAATGTGGTGGCATATGCACTTTCCTGAAAATATGAAGATGAAGGATCTCTTTTTTCTCTTTCCTTCATTATACCAGATTGGCTCCAAGCCGTTCGCCAAGAATGGCTACAAGATCCCAAAAGTTCGCATCTTATCCAACAATTGCAGTCCAATGCTCTAGATTCTCCAGGGTACTCTTGGCTCCATGATGAGCTTCGATACAAATGTCATTTGTATTTAAGTAAACAATCAAAGCTTAAATCCATGGTACTTTCTGAGCTTCATGCTACACCCACAGCGGGGCACTCCGGGTTCACCAAAACCTATGACAGGGTCAAACTTTCTTTTTTCTGGGATGCTATGAAACAAGACATTCGTAATTTTGTCATTGAATGTGAAGTGTGTCAACGCAACAAGGGAGAAACAGTCAAATCTTCGGGCACACTACAACCACTTCCGATTCCACCTTATATTTGGAAGGATATCTCTATGGATTTTATTACAGGCTTACCCAAATCGGGAAATAAATCAGTCATCATGGTGGTTGTTGATCACCTTTCGAAGTATGCTCATTTCTGTGCTCTTCAACACCCATTTACAACATCCACGATGGCTCAAATTTTCGTGGATCAGTCTTCAAGCTTCATGGCATGCCACACTCTATTGTTTCTGATCGCGACCCAACTTTCACAAGCAATTTTTGGCAAGAACTGTTCAAGCTACAAGGCACCCAATTGCATCTCAGCACAACTTATCATCCCCAGACTGATGGTCAAACGAAATTTGTCAACAAGTGTTTGGAAACATATTTAAGGTGTTTTTCCTTGGAAAATCAAAATCAGTGGGCTCAATGGCTACCCCTCACTGAATGGTGGTACAACACTTCATACCATACAACTACATGCATGACTCCTTTTGAAGTGGTATATGGATAGAATCCACCTTCAATTTTCCCATACTTACCTGGAGTCTTGAATGTCCAAGCGGTTGACCAAAAATTTACAGTTCGAGAGGATATTCTCCATACCCTCAAAGAGAATTTGGTCATGGAATAGAATTGCATGAAGCAACAAGCATATCAAGGTCTCTCTGAACGTCAATTTGCAGAAGGGGATCAGGTTTTTCTTCGACTGCAACCTTACAAGCAAACTGAAATCAAGGCCAATCATTGTCAGAAGCTAGCACCCAAATTTTATGGTCCTTATACCGTTCTTAAGAATGTGGGACAAGTAGCCTATCAGTTATCTTTTCCCAGTCATTCGAAGCTACATCCTGTTTTTCATGTTTCATGCTTAAAGAAGGTGATTGGAACTAAGTGCCAAATTCACCCCAACCTTCCCGAGTTAGCCGAAGAAGGATCCATTTGGCTACAACCACAAGCAGTTTTGGACCAGCATGAGTGTCGCATGCGTCAGAGAAGCATCAAGGAAGTGTTATTCCAGTGGAAAGATACAACTCCAGCAAATGCCACTTGGGAACCAGCTACCATTCTGCAGCAATTTCCACATCTCAAGCCTTGAGGACAAGGTTGTTTTTAAGGGGGAGGACATGTTAGGGTCCTAATATGTTAGGACAAGGTTGAGGACACGGTTATTAATATTTTAGGACATGTTAGGGTCCTAGGGACAATATATTCGGATGTAATAAAGGTCAATATTAATAAGGCCTTGCAATAAAATAGAATAAGTCGAGTGTAAGAAGACCTAATAGAAGCTTCCACTTCTAGAAGGATCTTCCTCTAGATGCTTCTTTTGATAGACATATTTTGTATAAATAGGAGTCGAGGGTATGAGAACCATAGCTTGGAGATTATTGTAATAGATCTCTGCTTGACTGGAGGTTGCCCCCTCGAAGAGGCCCCTGAACATTGCTCTCAGAATCAAAGTGGTATTTTTGTTGTTATTCTTATATCGTTTCTGTTTTATTGTGGTGATTGTTCTGGTTATATTGCTATTATTCTGCCATTTCTAACATTTTATTTCTGTTATGCATACTTTTTATATCTGGCATATTACACCATTGCTATGTATACCATTTCATACTGTGGTATTTAAATGGTATGTGTTGGCCCTTGACCAAGTTTTGTGGATTCTTGGTCATGTTTGACCTGTTTTTGGAACTTCGACAGGCTGTTGAAGGCAGAGCGCAAGACGAAGCAGATATCGTGGGATCTCGACCCCTTTTTGGGCCCTTTTTTGGATTCAGGATTATGTAATGGGTATGGGAATGTCGACCCATGGGTTTACCCATGATTAGGCCTATTCTATAATGTATAAATAGATTTCTAGGCGATGTAAGGAGTGTGATGCATAGAGATGCATCTAGGTGATGTTGTGCTAAGTGCAAGACTAGTCAGTCTGATCTATGTGATTGAAAGTGCTAAGTGATGAGTGAAATTTCTTTTGTGCATACTATATGAGGCTTGCAGAGTTTGGTGCGACTAAGCGTAAGAAATTGAGGAGAGGCTTAGTGCTGTAATCTTGCCCGGGGAAGGATGATCTAGCGAGGTGAGCAGATCTCCTATCCTTTGCGGAGTAGGGTTTTTGTGGCTCTGTGCATATAATTGATCGAAGAAGCTAATAAATAAGAGAAGAGTTGGTGGACGTAGCCCCAGGGTGGGGGTGAACCACATACATGTTATGTTGCTATGCTTTGTGCGATGTTGATATGTTTATGTGTTTACTTGCTTAGTGTTGTAATATATATGAATGACAGATAGATCTATTGATGCTTTGTTCTTAATAATGGGGATGGATGTTAAATTTGACAGATGAAAGTATGCTTAGTTCTTAGTTATCTTAGATCTGGATGAATGTTGTGATGCTCTATAGTTTAGGGTTTATCTGCGCTGCGAGTAGGATTTAACTACGATGTAACTAGGAACTAAATATTGATGAATGTTAACTTCTAAGTGCTCTGTTGATCGTTATAATCACAAATATGTGTCCCAGCTAAGGTTGCATACATCTGAGTCCTGCAACCACCCCTGCCTCTACCTCGGGTGAGACTTCATATGCTTTGTAGGTGTTTCCAAAAGGGTTGATAGTTAGGGTTTTGTTGGTGCGTTGGTGTAGTGTTGAACCCTGGGTCTGCCCCTGTGCCAACAAATGGTTCCGTTGTTGGGACGCGAAACTGTGATTGTTGGGAATTGAGGAAAAAGGATCTTTGTGTGAAGATCTGACCTGAAACTATGAAAGATCTGTTCGTAGATCTGTTGCCCTAGCGCACAACATCCTAATTAACTTTTGAAGCTCTGTGCTAAGAAAAGAGGTAAGATCTGAAAGCTTTGTGCTCTGAAAAAGGTGAAAGTAAGACTAAAGAGGCAAGATCTGGAAGCTTTGTGCTCTGATACTAAAGAGGTAAGATCTATAAGCTTTGTGCTCTGTAGAAGTAAGATAAGTGGAAATTTTTGTTTCTAGAATATGGATCTAGGTATGGTTGATAGATTCTATCATAGCTTGAAAACTAGGGCATTGATAGATGAATGAAGATTTGATATAAATAGATCTGATAAGAATAGTAAAAGATATGTTATACCTATGCATAGAGAGAATGTTTGGACTAATAAATGGATGAAGGACCCTAGAAATAATTTTTTGCAAGTTAGCTACTATGATCCTAGCGCGTAGTACAGGAAAGGTTGGGGATCATTTAAAAGAAAGAGAGGATTAAACATTTTTTACAATAACATAAAATCAAGACATCTTGCTAAGGAATGCTCTGGAAGAAGACCTAGTTGCCTCTGTTGTAAATCTATGGACCATGAAGTATTGGATTTCCCTAGAATGATTGCTAAGCTTGAAAGCATGAATATGAGACAAGAAAACCCTAAGGCAGATCTAGAAACTAAGATTATGGCAGAAACCAAGAAATAATCAGAAAAAGTATTGCTACAGATGAAAGAAACCTTGAATGACCACCGATATGTCAGCTTATCAGAGATCTTCAAAGAAAAAGAATACATAGAAGCAAGAGTAGGAGACTTCGACATTGACTGTGTTCTGGATGAGGAAACACAGGTGAACATTATGATAGAAAGAACTTGGGAAATTTTAGGGAAGCTTGCTATGATTCCTTCACTGGGAGGAATAGGACTATTTAGAGGAAAACTGATAAACCTATGTGGAAAACTCACCCAGATATCTATGAGTACCAATGGAACTTTGACAGAGGAGGATTTTGGGATTGTTAAATTTATTGAGAACAATGCTCTATTTTCTATGTTACTAGGAAAACCCTGGATTGAAAGAGATCAGACCAGAAGCAAAGAAGAAGAAGTCTTAGAACAGAAGAAGCAAGAGTTAAAATATTTCATGACTAGGAGGATCACACACTTGCTCGAGGAACAGGAAAACCGAGCGAAGCTATTTAACACCAAAGACTTGGATGTAGAAGTTGCAAGAACACTAGAAGACCCACAAAAGACTGAAGTACCTATTCTAGATACAGATGAAGTATTACCCCTGGTTTCTAGGAAAGAATCTCAACAACGTGAAGTTACTATGCCAAGAAGAGATAAGAATTAGAATGGAAAAAGGAATATCGAGATGAAGCTCACTGGGAAAAAGGATAGAAAGCTAAGTAAGAAGAGAGCTACGATTGAAAATTTACATAAGATTTCAGAGGGAACTTCGCAGAAGGAAAATTTGCAAAATTGGAACTTCGTCGGGATATCAGAATAGCGTCACATGGCACTTCGCCATGGCGAAGCAATATAGTCGTTGGGATCAGTATAACTGTTAGACCAATGGACTGAATGGATAGAAAGGAATTTATGATCAGAAAGTTTGCTACCAGGCCATTGGGATCACATCGTAATGGACATAACTAAGTTAATGAAGACTTCTCACCCATTGCAAGAGATCCATTGCCAAGTTATCTATTTATCCCGTCGCGCCATGCACCAAGAAAACTTTTTCCAACTGTGATTATCTGGGCCCGCAGAATAGATGATTTCGCACAGTGATCATCATGTTATTGCTATCCGTCCTGTTGCATTGAATAAGCCACTCTTCGAACCCGAGCAATTCAACCATGAGCATGTATGTCCGAAGAACTCAGCGCAGTCGAAGAGTATGTAAAGGAAGTACTCATTGACCTCATGAATGAGAGATTCATGTCTGAAAGAATGATGTCCATGGGTGTACAAGCATCATCGATGAGAGGAGTGCAAACCTCTTCGTCGACTGCTCATGGAGCCGGACCATCCAGACCATCAGCAGAAAAGAGAACCAAGTGAAAATATGACCTAGCTAATGCGAAGCTGATCCTGACCATATTGCCCAACTACATGTCGCTTCTAGCTGGCATAGTGAGTCGAGATAGCGTACCTACAGATTTTGAATACAGCATGGTTATTGCATACCTTACAAAGGGGATACGCGTAGTTCAAGCGCAGTAGGACAAGATTACAACGTTAAAGTTTAGGGACTTCAACCTTAGATATCAAAAGAACCATAGCATGTTTTCCCCATATAAATACCTGACTAGGAAAAAGGGGAAGAATTAGAAGATAATCCCCCAGTCATGGATGATGAACCTCGTGTAGTACACCCTACTAAATGTAATGAAGATCCCACAGCTCGGAAGGCACCAGGAATTCAACGCCTGTGTCAAGTTGCTACTTTCATGTTACCATGGTGACTACTTATGGCTAGACCATCATATCAAATTCGATCTAATGTTGATCTATAGGATCACTGGATTAAGTATTGAAGGACCCGACCCATAGGAGTACTACCCAGGAAAATCTGCAGATCATGCACTAGCACAAAGGATCAAGGATACATATGACGATGTTGAGAAGGGGACGCGAGGCTACAAGATAGCTTCCATCCAAAATGGAACAATGCACCTAGCATGTCAGTTGATAGCTAGGAATCTAGTAATAAAGAACAGACCCACGCAAGTCACAGGCTTTGTCGTTGACCTCGCGGGGAAGTGTGTAGAAGGCCTATAGATGAAATGGGTGAAGTACCTAGTTAATTAGTTGGAACTAGACTACTGCGAAGCACAGGATCAGGGCTAAGAGTTTCAATTTAGTTGGCTCATGATCCTCATCACCTTTTGTTTCCTGGGAGATGTTGGAAGGTGCAACCTTCCCGAATATTGAGCCATTCCAACCACTTGCTACTAAGTTCAACACATTCTAGTACTCGAGTGATATGAAAAAACAATGGCAGTAGAACAATATTTTTCATACATACTACCTCCAGTTGAAGAGATCCATCGAAGATGAACCTCGCATGACTCTGAACACCGTACATAGGTTTCGACCCATGATGGAATTCAACATAGATTGAAGCTTCATATACATTACAACACGAGCACATGAACATAAGAAACAGTTTCAGTCATACTACAAACTCATGGAGGAGGACCTTGAGGAGATCACTAAGGACTGGCCTGTAGAACTCCTCATCCCCACTAACCCTGCAGAGATGTCAGACCTTGAACTAGATAGTCTAGAGGCCACTCACAAAGAACAGAACACACCTAGAACTAGTAGAAGGAAGAAGATTAAGGAGGTCCAAGACTTAAGCAACACCTCAGGAAAGACTGCTTCAGTATCACCTGACCGAGGGGGTGATGGCGAAGTAGAAGAGATAAATGGAAAGGAAGTTGAACATAAGCAAGGAGAAGTAACACCACCTAGAGATGAGGTTGATCCTTTGAAGAAGAGGAAGGGTTTTCCCCAGAAACCTTCTTCCCAGAATAAATCGAGAGCCACCGTGACCAAGATGAAGACTGTCCTCACTACTGATGATTTTGATTTCATCATAGCAGCTCTAAACGACGCTTCACTAGATATAGTGGAAAAACAAGAAGCTAAGAAGGAGGAAATGTATGAAAAAATTGAGGTCAAACTCTGAGGGGTATAGCAGGCCCTTCAATCCAGTCACACAGTCTCCACTGCGCCCCTGCCATTAGGAGAACCAGAGTTGGGATATGAGCCAGCCCAACTTCGTCGATTAGCTTATGCGGTTGAAGCTCGCCTTCGATGCACACAAGAAGAAACATAGAACACCACATAGGCCTTGAAGAAAGTGTGAGGAATAATTGTAGAGCAATGCAGAGTTGCAGAATAAGAGAAGGTTTCTCTCCAGATAAGGTTTGAAGAAGAGAAAGAACAGATGCGACAAGAAAAATAACAGTTGCTCGTAGAGTAAATCGAAGTGAAAGAAGCAGTCAACAAAGCCCTTCGTTTTGTGATAGGCTTAGCACCACAGACCGAAGACTGAGTCACACATCAAGTAGATAAGCTTGCGGAAACTATCCAGCAGCTACAATAGAGAATAGCATATTTAGAGCTCTGCATTGTGCCCGACACGGCATAGGATGTAAGGGATCAAAGAGAAGCAACTGCCTGGAGTGCAGTTGAAAGAATTAAAGTCCTTGCCATGGAATGCAAGAAACTGAGTGATCGAAGTGCCCAGATGTATGAGAAAATCACTGAGAATATAGAGTTGAAGGCACTGGATTCATAGATCCAAGAAGCGAAGCAGCAAGAAGACACAATACAGGTACAATTGAATCTTCTGTCAGTTGTCAAAAGAATGAAGCGATCCCAAGAGAAGTGCACCACCCCATAGCAGGTCCACACTATTCATAGCAGATTTATGGAAGTGACTTAGAGGATCCAACCTGTATAGGATGAGTCTTTCCAATTGTTCACATAGATCGAAGGTTAGGGAGCAGAACTGGAGCAAGTCATCACTGAAGCTGAACAATGCCTAGAGGGACCTATCAACGAAGCAATCATCCAGGAGTTTGCTGAGTAGGAGGTTGTGGCACATCAACAAGTATAAGAAGCTCAAGCCAGCTTGAGGATTTTGAATCAAAGCTACCCAGATATGAGTGACTCGGGACGAGTCACAAGTGAGTGTTGGGGGCTTGTTGGCCCTTGACCAAGTTTTATGGATTCTTGGTCATGTTTGACCTATTTTTGGGACTTCGACAGGCTGTCGAAGGCAGAGCGTAAGACAAAGAAGAGATCGCAGGATCTCAACCCATTTTTGGGATTTGGGATTATGTAATGGGTATCAAAATGTCAGCCCATGGGTTTACCCATGCTTAGGCCTATTTTGTAATGTATAAATAGATGTCTAGGCGATGTAAGGAGTTTGATGCATAGAGATTCATCTAGGTGATGTTGTGCTAAGTGCAAGACTATTTAGTCCGATCTGTGTAATCGAAAGTGATAAGTGTTGAGTGAAGATTGCTTTTGTGCATACTATATGAGGCTTGCAGAGCTCAGTGTGAGAAATTGTAAGAAATTGAGTAGAGGCTTAGTGTTGTAACCTAACCCAGGGAAGGAGGATCTAACGAGGTGCGCAGATCTCCTGTCCTCTGCGAAGTAGGGTTTTGTGGCTCTTTGCATATAACTTATTGAAGAGGCTAATAAAGAAGAGAAGAGTTGGTGGACGTATCCCCAGGGTGGGGGTGAACCACGTACATGCTGTGTTGTTATGCTTTGTGCGATGTTGATATGTTTATGTGTTTACTTGCTTAGTGTTGTAATATAGATGAATGGGGATGTTGATATGTTTAATGTGTTTACTTGCTTAGTGTTGTGTTTACTTACTTAGTGTTGTAAGATAGATTTGTTGATTATTTGTGCTTAATAATGGGGATGGATGTTATATATGACAGATGAAAGTATGCTTAGTGCTTGGTTATCTTAGATCTAGATGTATACTGTGATGCTCTGTAGTTTAGGGTTTATCTATGCTGTGAGTAGGATTTAATTGCGTTGTGACTAGGAATTGGATATTGATGAATGTTAACTCCTAAGTTCTGTTGAGTGTTAGAATCACAGATCTATGTCCCAACTAAGGTTGCATACATTTGAGTTCTGCAATCACCCCTGCCTCTACTTCGGGTGAGACTTCATCTGCTTCACAGGTGTTGTCGAAAGGGCCGATAGTTAGGGTTTTGTTGGTGCGTTGTTGTAGCGTTGAACCCTGGGTCTGCCCCTATGTCAACAGTATGCATACCATGGTATCGCAATGGTATGCATACCATTTATAGGTTATTTTTAGGGATTTAGTTGTCTTAGGGTTTTAGTGGTAGTTTTCTTAGGGATTTTCAAGTATGCATACCATTGGTATTGCAATGGTATGCATACCATGGTATTGCAATGGTATGCATACCATGGTATTGCAATGTTTTTCATACCAATTGTATGCATACCATGGTCCATTACATACTGTGTTTTACAAGGGAAAAAATCTCTATGGAAAGGGTGAACCACAACAGATAGGTATGACTGCAAAAATCAACTCAATTCCAACATATGCTATATAAACTAATGCGCAAGACAAGAAAGAGGGTTGCCTTGATCCAACATTTGATGATGTTCCACCATTGAGCACTTCGACCCAAAGCTTTATACCTGCAACAATTTCTCAACAAACAAGCATAGAAAGTATATAGTGATAATATAAAGGGGTTAGCACATTAGATAGCATAATCCATTAATAAACATAAAAAACATGCCCATGGATAATAATCATATATTTGCATGATATCAATTGGAAGAGAAAGGAGTATTTCTATTAATAAATCATTAGCAGAAGTGACAACATTACAGACTTATGTGTCTGCACAGTTCGAAACCAAGAAACCAGGTTCCTTCCAACTGGGTCTCCATCACTTCAATCCTCCACCAAAGGCAAGCTCATAGAAGGGAGACAATGAGGTTCTCTCAACAATAAGGAAAGAACTTGGGGGTTGAACACTGTGTTCAGACTTGAGGAACAAAGGGATGCAGACTCAATATCAAGTAATTTCTCCATAGTAACTTTTCTCTCAAAGTTGAATGCTTTCTCCTCTTTTCCATAGCTCGGAATTGTGCTCTTATAGCCTTCAAAATGCAATTGAAGGGGCAAGTCGGAACATATCCAATATATGGTAGGCCAAGGATCAGAGATCTTCTGTCGTGACATGGAAACCCAACTCCATTTTTGTATTTTTTGGAACAAATCCCAATGTATGTGGGTTGTAGTGGACCAACTCGCGTATATGCATGATGTATAGTAGACAGGGTGCATATATGTGGAAAAATATGTATTTTTAGCTCTGGATTCATAAAAAAGGGATGAAGAGTCTGCATAGGGAAATGGAAAAAGGCCCTCTATGCAAGATAGCAATGGTGAGGCAAATCTTGTTGAAAAGTCAACAAGAAATGTGTGTCTAATTTATTTTTCCCTTAAAGAAATTGGACAATAAATATTAATCTATTATCTCATAATTAATTGAAATAATCAACTGAAATGGAAAATCAGTTAACTATAGGAAATTTGAGTTAAAAGGTTGACTTGTGGGACATGAAATTCAAATTAGTTATAACTGAGTGATTTGGATTTGTAACATAATTATAAGTGTAGTTATGTGAGTTGTAAAGTAGTTTAACTCAATTAAGTGAGTTAAGCTCAGTTATGCTAGTTGTAACTGAACTTACACTAGTGAGAGTTCAATGAATTAATTATTAATTAATTCACAATCAGTGATCTCACATGCAATTGAAGATTTACCTTTGTTAACTACATGCATGTCAGATCCAGTGGAGACCCAGTTGAGATAACAGGTGAAAGGGATAGTTTGGCTATCAGTTGTGATTTCATTCAAGTGCACTGATGCAATCACACATACAGTGGATGTGCCCATGAGCAATGCACAACCTAGGCAAGAGGAATTTGAATTCATTTGTAGGTTTTTCATTGCAAAGATTTGCGTAGAGGACGCAGGCTGTCTCGAGGCAAAGAATTGGCACATGTATTTGTTGATTTTTGCATGACAGTGTGAGACGATTGTATTGTACAAAGAGATCTTGGATTAGATTTTTGTATGATATTGTTTCATGATCCATGATATACATAATATATGATAGTGGGGTTTTTAGCTTTATGCTTTCCCAGAAAAACACCTGTGTTATGTGCGATTGATCTTTCTTCATGATATTGCAATTGGCAATCGTGTTTTAAATTCTGCAAGAATATTAGTAGAAGCGATTATGTATTTAACAGTGGCATATAATTGTTAGATCAGGAGAATCCAGGCAATACATAATTTGTATTAAAATTTCTACATGGTATCAGAGCACGAAAATTGCAGA
>ML853586.1:0-29387 GCA_009831015.1 Picea engelmannii
TAAGTGTTATCAACAAGATATGTAACAATCTTATGTCTATAGAATTTTTTTTCTACAACAAGAAGTTCTAGCTATTAAAATCAACAAGTAAACCACCCAAACGATAACTATTAACTAGTAGAACAATTACCAAGGCTTACAAGTGAATTTCAACAGTAGAAGAGTGAGTAAAAGAATGAAAGAGGATGAGTTTGTTGCAACCCTATTGCATGTAGCTTAAATTTTATTACAACAACTAAATCAATTGGCTAATCAAGACACCCTTAGGAAACAATGTAGATTAAAACATCTAAAATCAAATTCCAAACTTAAGCAATTCAATCTCCTTGATATCACATTTACCAATGCATAATATTCAATCTCCAATGCAAAAAATATTAGTGCCTTATCTATTGGGTTATGGAGTCTCTTGTTTATGAGCTAGGGTTTATTTCTTCTTTAGGGGTGTAATCCCTTTTACTCACTAGAGAAAACAAACCTTAGCAAGGTAAAACTACACGGGTGTAAACCCTTTTACTCCTTGCAGCAACCTTTGAAAATAGTCTTTTCAATGACAATAAAAGATAGATCTTGATGGAGTGTGTATTCCCTTATACTCCTCCAAGGGTTTGACAAATTAACCTTGAAATCAAGAAGAAAACATACAATTGCAGAATTTTTTTACCTAATCCAAGAGAAAACATGAAAAACCCTATCTTATTAAGAATATTCCACCACAATTGCCAAGAAACAAGCATCAAGAGATAACACTATCATTTTCCCTCCAATAGACAAGTAGAATCATCCACAAGCACAAGAGACAAGATGGCGCGAATTTCCCAAGTAGGGTGAAAATTGTTGAAATATTGTAACTGCAAAGAGTATTCTACTTATTATTGAGTTATTATTCATTAGATCAATCCCCTTTTGTGGATTGTTCATGTCGGACATTGTAATTAACCAAATCCCCTTTTGTGGATTGGTCAAACCCTAAATATAATATGAAAATTGAGAAGTCGGCCCCCATGCTAATTCAAGTGGTTTTAACCACTAAGAAGACAAGTCGACCCTGCCCAGTGAAGAGACACCTTATCAACACCTACCAGTTTGTATAAATAAAGGAAGCCAACGCCTCATTATTTCACTCACTCATTCGCTCATCCAATGCACAAGTTTGGTAGCTACAGTTGGGAGAATAAGGAAGAGAGAGGCACATTGCTCAATCTTGGACATTCTATAGTGTTTTGGTTTATTGTCTTGGAATTGTATTGGATATTTATATTAAGGAATATTTGTTGGGTTTTCTCCCCCATGAGGGTTGCCCAGGATAAAAGCTATGTATATTGTGATTGTGTTTCTCTTAGTGATCCTATCTATGCTATGGTTATCTAGTAAATTGAAAATAAACCTAATAATAGCTTAAAACTTAACATGGTATCAGAGCTAAGCTGAAGAGAACATCTTTCACTAGATAAGCAAAAACGTCACTGTTATCGTACAAGAAAATTAGGGTTTTCTATTGAAGAGAAATTTCATCCCTAAACTCATCAAGGGAGTGTTCCCTAGCTTAGCAAACTCTTTGGTAGCCTCAAAACACCTTTTCAGTGGATAGAACTCCTGGAAAGTCAAACCCTAGTTTTGACTAGTACCAGAAAACCATGAAACCAGAACTAGTACAAGAAGTACTAGTCTTGAATTCCGCTGGTCCAATTTGAAGGGGAAAAAAATGGATTTTCTGAAATCTAACTGCACTAGGCTACTTACCTCAGCCAAGCGCACCTCCTGGTAAGTTCAAAATTAAATTATGAGCATTTTCAATTTTTGGTCATTTTCCTAGCTCTAGGTAAAGATGTCTGGAAGCACTAAGCTTGTTGACAAGCTAGAAGGTGTGGAAAACTTCCGTGCCTAGATGGATATGATTGCACTCATTCTTGAAGAGAATGACCTAGAAATATTCATTAAAGAAGATGTACCAGAACCTATCGATGCTGCAGCTAAAGAAAAACACCAAAAGGACACAGTTAGGGCCAAAAGAATCATTGCAGATTCTATTAAAGATCACTTGATTCATCAAGTGGCTTCAAAGAAGACTCCAAAATAAATGTTTGATTCCCTAACCAGAATGTATGAAGGAAAGAACATCAATAGGAAGATGAATCTAAGAACTCAAGTCAAAAGTACAAGGATGCATAAATGAGAAACAATTCAAGAGTATTTCTCTAGAATGTCACAATTCATGGAACAACTACAAGCAATTGGTGATACTCTAGATGAAGACGAACTCATAATGACAACCCTTAATGGTCTCACAAGACCTTGGGATGCATTCATCCAAACTATTTGTGCCAGAAAGGAGAAACTACACTTTGACATTCTTTGGGAACAATGCATTCAAGAAGAAGCAATAGTAGCTAACCGAGAAGCAATACTATCAAGAGATGGAGATCAAGCCCTAGCTACTCATACTAAAGGAGGAAGGAAGAGGTCTTACTTCCAGAAAGAAACTCATCAACATAGGGAGTCTCACCCCCCAAACAAATTCATACATAAAGAATCTCACCCTCTAAGGAGATTCCAGAAGTTTCAGAAAGGTCAAAGAAGAGAAAAATATTTCTCATCCTACCAATGTTACCATTGTGACAAGATGGGCCATATTCTTAAGAATTGTCCAACTAGAAGAGAAGAATATACGAATAGAAACAAGAGGCACCATGCTCACACAGTTGAATATGAAGAGACACCCACAAAGATAATAAAAGAATAGATTGAAGACTATGTCTTAATCTTCGCCCTCTTAGGATAAATGTCACTTAGTGAGGACACTTGGCTCATAGATAGTGGTGCTTCCAAGCACATGACAGATCAAAGAGACATTCTCTCTTGTCTTACAGAAAATAAATTTCCTCAGAAAGTTACACTTGGAGACGATTATCAATACCCTATCAAAGGAATAGGATAATCAAATTACAAACTTGATTCAGGAACCCCATTGAAGATGAAGGATGTACTATATGTACCAGGTTTAACAAAGAACTCACTTTCT
The DNA here is from genome assembly GCA_009831015.1 of Picea engelmannii. Lineage (NCBI taxonomy): Eukaryota > Viridiplantae > Streptophyta > Pinopsida > Pinales > Pinaceae > Picea > Picea engelmannii. The sequence continues at coordinate 3,023 of ML853586.1, forward strand.
ATCTCATCTTTAGATAAGAAAGGATTCAAAGTTTCTTTCATAGATGGAGAAGTTCTTATGTGGCCCAAAGGAAAAACCATGAAAGAAGCAATTGTTATTGGAAAAGAAGAAGGTGGCTTGTATAAGCTAAAAGGTCACTCAGAAGTAACCTTGACTCATTCCATTGAGAATCCCTGTGAACTTTGGCATACAATACTAGCTCACATTAACTACAAGGCATTACCATATGTAAGCAAGGTAGTCACAGGTCTACCAGAATTCAAGGTTGACCATGAAGGTGTGTGCAACGGATGTGCAAAAGGAAAGAACATCAAGAACCATTTCTCGAAGAGAGACAGTAAAGCAAAAGAAGTCCTAGAGCTCATTCACTCAAATGTATGTGATCTAATTCCATCAACCTCCATAAGTGGGTATGTATACTATGTGTCTTTTATTGATTACTATTCTTGCAAAACCTGGGTTTACTTTTTGAAATAAAAAGATGAAGTGTTCGAAAAATTCAAGGAATTCAAAGCCTTGATAGAGAATCTCCCTGAAAGAAAGATCAAGATACTTAGGTCAGATAATGGAGGAGAATACACCTCAAAAGAGTTTGTGAAATTTTGTAAATATGCTGGGATCAAGAGGGACCTCACCACACCCTACAATCCTCAACAAAATGGTGTAGCAGCAAGAAAGAACATAACTATAATAGAAGCAATGAAGACTATGATCGATGATCAAGATCTTCTAGTTCTCTTATGGGCAGAAGCAACAAGAACATCAATGTATGTAGAGAACATATTTTTCCATAGTGCACTTGGGTTCAAGACCCCTAAAGAGATGTTCTCCGAAAAGAAGCCAGAAGTAATCCATGTCAAAATATTTGGCTGTCCCATATTTGTACATGTTTCGAAAGAGAAGAGAACCAAGCTAGACCCTTCAAGAAAGAAGGGAATGTTTGTTGGATATTGTGAGGTCTCCAAGGCCTCCAGAATATACATACCAACTTACCATATTATTGATATCAACAGAGATGTAACCTTTGATGAAGATGAAACACTCATGAAATAAAGAAGATTTCAGTTTGAATAAGTATATGAAGAAGAACCTGTGGCTCCCAGAGTTGCAAAACTAGTGAGGGAAGCCATAACTTCCCCTGATGAGGAGATTCTAGAAGAGAATGACATAATAGAATTCAAGAACCTCCCTATATGACGATCTCCCACAAGAGAAATCCAACATAGGCAAGGGAACTTATTCAAGATGGAGAGAAGTATGGTGCCCCTGAAGGAACCATGAGACAAGTAAAGAAACCCAAGCCATTCTCCAGTTATATGGATTTGATGTGTGATATCTTAGAGAAGGAGCCTACTTTCTTTGAAGAATCCATTTAGAAGAAAGAATGGGAAGATTCCATGATAAAAGAATACCAATCCATTATAAAGAATGATGTATGGGAAATAGTTCCCAGACCGAAGAGCAAGTGGTATCTTCCAAATGGCTATACAAGATAAAACATGCTGATGATGGAAGCATTGAGAAATATAAAGCAAGATTTTTATCTCGTGGATTTTCTCAAAAGGAAGGCATATATTATGAAGAAACATTTGCTCCTGTAGCCAGATACACTTCAATCAGAACCATCATGGCCCTTGCAACTAAGATGAAGTGGAAGTTACACCATATGGATGTGAAAACAACCTTCTTAAATGGTGTCATTGAAGAAGAAGTGTATATAGAACAACCTCAAGGGTTTGAAGTTGAAGACAAAAAGACCCATGTATGCAAATTGAAGAAGGATATGTATGGATTAAAACAAGCTCCTAGAACTTGGTATGGAAGAATTGACAGTTTCCTGACGAGCTTGGGATTTACCAGGAGTAAAGATGACACTAACCTTTACTTCAAGGTTATGAATGATGAGCATGTTATATCACTGTTATATGTGGATGACTTATTTCTAACTGGAGAAGAAAATCCCATCACTGATTGCAAGAAGAAGCCCGCTGCAGAATTTTAGATGAAAGACCTTGGCCTAATGCACTATTTCTTAGGTCTTGAGGTATGGCAGAGCCTAGAGAAGATCTTCCTTAACAAAGGGAAGTATGCAGTTGAAATAATGAAGAGTTTTGATATTTTGGAGTGAAAATCCATGAATACACCCATGGAGAAAAAGTTGAATCTCCTGGTTGACACTTCGTCAGAATTAATTGATGATATGCTGTACAGACAAATCATTGGATCGTTGATGTATTTGATGAACACCAGGCCAGATATATGATTTGCTGTGAACACCTTGAGTCAATTTCTGGTAGAGCCTAGACATGTTCACCTGGTTGCTGCAAACCATGTGATGAGGTACCTTAAGGGTACATTAGATTTTGGTCTCAATTATAATGGATATCATGGCTTCAGACTGAGTGGTTATACCGATTCAGATTGGGATGGAAGTGTGTCTGATAGAAATAGCACTTCAAGATGTTTTTTCAGTCTGGGGTCAACCATGATCTCATGGCAGAGTAGGAAGAAATCAAGTATTTCTCTCAGCACGAAAAAAACAGATTACATTGCTACATGTTCCGCCAATTGTGAAGCCATATGGCTTCAGAAGTTGTTGACATGTATATTCGATCTTGAGATGGAAGAAACTATGATTCTATGTGATAATTAGAGTTGCATAAAGATGACAGAGAACCATGTGTTCCATGAAAAGTCAAAACATGTAGAAATCCGATATCATTACATCTATGATATGGTGCAGAGAGGAGCCATAAAGCTCTAGTATGTTAGCACAAATGAACATGTTGCAGATATGTTGACCAAGCCTCTGTCTCATGTAAAGTTTGATCACTTTAGAGATAATCTTGGTGTATTCCGAAAGGACCTCCCTCGAAAGGGGGAGTAGTGTTGATTCCAGCCTCGTGTTGAAGATTTCCAGCTTCGTGTTGATGTTGTTGTGATGCCAGCCTCGTGGTGAAGATTTCCAACTTTGTGCTGATGTTGTTGTGATGCTAGCCTCATGCTGAAGATTTCCAACTTCATGCTGATGTTGTGGTGATGCCAGCCTTGTGCTGAAGATTTCCAGCTTCGTGCTGATGTTGTTGTGATGCCAGCCTCGTGTTGAATATTTCTAGCTTCGTGTTGATGTTGTTGAGATGCCAACTTCATGCTAAAGATTTCTAGATTCATGTTGATGTTGTTGAGATTCAAACTTCGTGTTGATGATTTCCATCTTCGTGCTGATGTTGTTGAGATGCCAGCTTCGTGTTGAAGATTTCCAGCCTAGTGCTGAAGTTGATGATGCTCCAGCCTTTGTGCTGTGATGCTGTTGTTGTTGATGCTGTATCAGCCTTGTGCTGTTATTGATGATGATGATGTATTAGTGTTATACTAATCCATGTTGATGCAAATGATGATGATGCCATTCCAGCTCCATGATGTGGATGATGATATTGATGATGAAGAAAAACTTTCGATGATTTATAGATATGCCAGTCAGTGTTCAAGATGCTGTTGATGTTGCTGCCCTCTCTCTCTCTCCTGATGATGTTGTAGAATACCTTTCTTGTTAAGGGGGAGTGTTGAAATATTGTAACTGCAAAGAGTATTCTACTTATTATTGAGTTATTATTTATCAGATCAATCCCCTTTTGTGGATTGATCATGTCAGGAAATGTAATTAACCAAATATCCTTTTTTGGATTGGTCAAACCCTAAATATAATATGAAAATTGAGAAGTCGGCCCCCAGGCTGATTAAAGTGGTTTTAACCACTAAGAAGACAAGTCAACCCTGCCCAGTGAAGAGATATCTTTTCAACACCTGCCAGTTTGTATAAATAAGGGAAGCCAACGCCTCATTATCTCACTCACTCATTTGCTCATCCAGTGCGCAAGTTTGGTAGTTGCAGTTGGGAGAAGAAGGAGGAGAGAGGCACATTGATCAATGTTGGATATTCTCTAGTGTTTTGGTTTATTGTCTTGGCATTGTCTTGGCTATCTATATTAAGAAGTTTTTGTTGGGTTTTCTCCCCCATGAGGGTTTCCCAAGATAAATGATGTGTATCTTGTGATTTTGTTTCTCTCCGTGATCCTATCTATGCTATGGTTATATACTAAATTGAAAAGAAACCCAATAATAGCTTAAACCTTAACATTCAACCATGAATGTTATGTAATTCTCAAGTGATGATGATAAAATGAAAGTGAGGTGACCTTTGTTTTTATGAGGTCAGCTAAAACCAATTTTTCCACTTTAAAATGTCAACAAAATATTACAAGGAGGCTGACGTCCTCTATTTGATTTTACAATTTATAAAATTAAAATTTACATAAAATAAATCCCTAATGATGATGATGTCATGCCCTAAAAGGGTGACATTGGGCTAAAGATGAGACATTGAGCTTCCAATAACAAGTCATTTGGCCTACAAAGTCCACGTGTCATGTCATCATGAACTATAGTGTCAAGTAATGCATCTCCCTCCATCAAATCACATCATATCACCTCTAGAACCATCAAACCCCATTGATTCTATGTGATAACTAGAGTTGCATAAAGATGACAGAGAACCCTGTGTTCCATGACAAGTCAAAACACATAGAAATCTGATATCATTACATCCTTGATATGGTTCAGAGAGGAGCCATAAAGCTCTAGTATGTTAGCACGAATGAACATGTTGTAGATGTGTTGACCAAGCCTCTGTCTCGTGTAAAGTTTGAGCACTTTCAAGATAATCTTGGTGTATTCTGAAAGGACCTCCCTTGAAAGGGGGAGTAGTGTTGATTCCAGCCTCATGCTGAATATTTCCAGCTTCGTGTTGATGTTGTTGTGATGCCATCCTCGTGCTGAATATTTACAACTTCGTGCTGATGTTGTTGTGATGCTATCCTCGTGCTGAAGATTCCAACTTCATGCTGATGTTGTTTTGATGTCAGCCTCGTGCTGAATATTTCCAGCTTCATGCTGATGTTTTTGTGATGCCAGCCTCGTGCTGAATATTTCTAGCTTCATGCTGATGTTGTTGAGATGCCAACTTTGTGCTGAATATTTCCATCTTCATGCTGATGTTGTTGAGATGCCAACTTCGTGCTAATGATTTCCAGCTTTGTGCTGAATATTTCCATCCTAGTGCTAACATTGATGATGCTCCAACCTTCGTGCTGTGATGTTGTTGTTGTTGATGTTGTATCAACCTTGTGCTGTTATTGATGATGATGATGTATTAGTGTTATACTAATCCATGTTGATGCAGATGATGATGATGCCATTCCAACTCCATGCTGTGGATGATGATATTGATGATGAAGTAAAACTTCCGATGATTTATAGATATGATAGTCAGTGTTCGAGATGTTGTTGATGTTGTTTCCCTCTCTCTCTCTCTCTCCTAATGATGTTGTAAAATACCCTTCTTGTTAAGGGGGAGTGTTGAAATATTGTAACTGCAAAGAGTATTCTACTTATTATTGAGTTATTATTCATTAGATCAATCCCCTTTTGTGGATTGATCATGTCGGGAAATGTAATTGACCAAATATCATTTTTTGGATTGGTCAAACCCTAAATATAATATGCAAATTGAGAATTCGCCCCCCAGGCTAATTAAAGTGGTTTTAACCACTAAGAAGACAAGTCAGCCCTACCCAGTGAAGAGACACCTTTTTAGCACCTGCCAGTTTGTATAAATAAGGGAAGCAAATGCCTCATTATCTCACTCACTCATTCGATCATCCAGTGCACAAGTTTGGTAGCTACAGTTGGGAGAAAAAGGAAGAGAGAGGCACATTGCTCAATGTTGGATATTCTCTAGTGTTTTGGTTTATTGTCTTGGCATTGTATTGGCTATATATATTAAGGAAGTTTTTGTTGGGTTTTCTCCCCCATGAGGGTTTCCTAGGATAAATGTTGTGTATCTTGTGATTGTGTTTCTCTCAGTGATCCTATCTATGCTACGGTTATATAGTAAATTGAAAAGAAACCCAATAATATCTTAAACCTTAACATTCAACCATGAATGTTATGTAATTCTCAAGTGATGATGATAAAATTAAAGTGAGGTGACCTCTATTTATAAGAGGTCACCTAAAACCAATTTGTCCACTTTAAAATGTCAACAACAAATTAGAAGGAGGCTGATGTCCTCTGTTTGATTTTACAATTTACAAAATTAAAATTTACATAAAATAAATCCCTAATGATGATGATGTCATGCCCTAAAAGGGTGACGTTGGGCTAAAGATGAGACATTGAGCCTCCAATAGTAAGTAATTTGGCCTCCAAAGGCCACATGTCATGTCATCATGCACTATAGTGTCAAGTAATGCATATCCCTCCATCAAATCACATCATATCACCTCTAGAACCATCAAACCCCATCATCCAAGGTGACATGAAGGGCTAGGGTGTGACGTCCTAGGCTTCCGAAGGAAAACATTTAGGTGCAAGGGGACACAATATCACCACCATATGCTGTCCAAGTGCCTCCAAAGGAATTTTTCATCTTCTCAATCCCTCAATGAGTGGGGCACATCATCCATCCTATGGGCTTCGAGCCCCTATGAAGGTCCAAGTGACCTAGTACCTCCATGGAATAACTTACACCTGTAAAGGTCATGTAAATACAAACAAATACACCCTCCAAGGGTCCTCAAGTCACATGAATAATGCCAAGTAAGCCACATTTAATCAAATAACCACTCAAATAGGTGCATTAAATCCCCTCTTTTCAAGATAGACACATGCTCAAAGACCTTATAAACTTTGCCAAATTTAGGTATGGGAGGGGTGTCATGGTACCCTATTAGGTAGGTCAATCCCCAAGTCAAGGAATGTTTCCCAGGAAAACCCATTTCTAGGCCATGCAATGAGTATGAGGTGGGTGGGGGAAAATACTCTCGGGCATGGGGTTCTTGACATATCAAGGGTTCATATTGTCTCATTTATGGGTGCCTTTGTGGAGGGTGTGTCACACCTTCATTTTCAATGCAACCTTTTTTCAATCCCTTATTTCCATTAATTTATTAGGGTCCGAACATTGAGTACTATTTGCAATGGAAAGTAAAGAGTACCGCAATTCCACTTGAATTTAGAAACACAGAGTTCCATATGCAATGGAAGGTAAGAGACACCGCAAAATGAATTTCCCCAACAAGTGGGACATTTATTAATTATGTGTTTTATTTTTATAGGTCCTTCATTTTTTATGGAGAATCCTTTCATTACTCTCAAGACCTTATGGAGACCATCTAGAAGGATCATTTATGGATCTTAAATTTTTCTAGCTACAACACCTCTGGGCCTTTAGCCCTTTCTTCCCATGAAATGAGGTACATGCCCTTCTTGGGGTTAGTGAACCCTAAAATACAAAATATGAGGAAATGGAGGGGAAGAAGTATGGAAAGTGGTAAGTATGTATGGGAATGGTGTGAGGATCTTTGAAGAAGACCCCCTAGTATCAACCCTCTTCCTAAGGGTGACCCACTTACCAGGAAATCATGCCAACCACCAAGGTGAAATAAGGAAAAAATTATAAATTCCAAGCATATGTTTCACAATCAAGAGAGGACCCTTTGAAACATGTTCAAATGCTTCAATCATTAAAGGAACACTTACCATTAGACCATACTTTTTACCTCATGAGGCAAGACCTGATGTCCTTTGGGCGCCAAGCCGGTATGGTGGATGTTGTTGTGCCATTGAAAACCAATGATGGTCTGTAGTGGAGAGGAGGGGATTTTTCTGGACAATGTCCGCTCCATCAGTCATTTGGATATTGGCATTCCATGTTTGCAACCCGTGGGCCTCAAGACATCAACTCCTTAGTTACCCCTAGGAAAATGGGGTGTAACCTTTGGCTCCCACTTGGGGACAAGTGCCTGTCGTAGAGAATATGATAACCTCCACATATTCTGGTAAGACCTGTTACTACACACACCGAAACAAGACACGTTGGGATATTGAAGGGTGGCACACTCACCCCTTTACTCATATAATCAAAACTTCAAAATTGACAACTATTCTTTAAAAAATAAAATTTTTCTTTATTTCAAAAATTTCCAACTAAAATGTAATATGATCCAAGAAAATGTACCACATCAACTATGCAACAATGAAATAAAACAATATGTAAATAAAACATGAACATGAAAATATAAATAAATGAAACTAAACTACCATGAACACACAAATGCAAATGCAATAAAAAAATGACCTACCTAGTTACCTGGGGCCCGAGGGCCATGGAAATAAGGTCTTGAGGATGTTAGGTGAAATCGTACAACCAATGCAACGAGGCGATCATCTCATCAAGGTATCTCCCCCTATGCTTAATTATGTAATACAAAAAAGATAAGTCAAGCATATAATAATTATGAGCATAAATTGGCATGTGAAAAATCATAGGAAGCAACTCATGAAGGTGGGTGGGAGGGAGAAAATCCTGTTGGAAAGAATAGCCAAAATCTTGATGCACCCATCTTTGAATAGGACTACCATATATGGAACATGTGTCATCTTCGTTCTGGCTTAGAATAACATTGGTCCTTGAAGGATGCGATGAGATGAGAAATCCAAAGGAGAAACCATGATTTCCCAAGGTAGAAGATATGAGATAAAAAACAAGCTCCAGTATAAAGAAAGAATCTTTCTCCACATTCAAAACATATTGCTTCTTTATCTCAGAATCCCTGCAAAATCCCTCAGGATGAAAACACTGCTAATAAGTAGTGTGATTTTTCTATTTCTGTGGGCTGACCAAGTCCTTATGTTCATCAAAATTCAAACACAAAAAATGATTGAGAATCTTCATCGGGTGATTGTTCTGAGTGTTCAAAAGGATAATCCTCAAGGAAAGGATATAAATCCACATAGTTGTACTGCAACCAGTCATCCTTGGGTGGTCGAAACAAATATGTGACCATATCATCATCGTGTTTCCAAACATATGAATTGTCTAAGCATGTAGACCAGCATTCTAAAGGAAACAAATTATCACTCTCACTCGAAATCCACCCTCAATGTCATAAATGGGATCTCCATCAAAACTAGAACAACCGATATCCCATCCACACCTCCCAATATGTATGAAATCATCAATGTGTTAATCAACCATGTTATATATGTCCTCCATGAAATCATTTGTATCAATGAAACTAACCATTTATTCATCTTCGTGTGTAGGGAGAACACAAGCTTAAGAGACTTCAACTAGGTCTTCAACATGATGCATCTCATGTGAATGTTCTTCATCAATGGATTCTTCATCATTGAGGCCATACATTTATGTGATCATGGAAAAAGGAATTTACTCTATGACATGTCTCAGAAATATCTTGTGCTAGAAAATTAGTAGGACCTTCTTCAAGGATCTCTTCAAACACCTGACATCCTTGCTTATTAAAGATATTGTCATTAATTGTCTTCTTTTCTTCTTATTTGTGGACATGTTCTCTAAGAAAATATTCATCATGGGATTGATCTTCAATGAGTTTCAAGACTTCTTCGGGCATCAAGAATGATCGATCGTAGTTTGGGAGGCCTTCTTGGTAACCATATTTCTTTGTCACATCATCACATAATGAATTCTCCCTGAAATAGGAAACGACAAGCTCCCACGCTGCATCTCGGGTAGGCTCCTTCTCATAATTTAGAAGGATATTGTTGTACTCTTCTCTTCTTTTCATGAAGAACCTAACCAAGAAATATTTATTATGGCAGTGATTTATTAACTATTCACAAAACTCATTGTCTTCTTCTATGTTTTCCTTGAGAGCCTCAAAACTTTCCTCATCACTATCCTAAGACTTTTGTTCCCCAATGGTGTTCTCAATAGGATTTGGAAGAAGAGTTTCCCTTAAATATTTGATAGGGTCCAAGGGAACAATTTTCCTTAGAAAGACATCATTGAGGTCTTGAATAGTATCTTCAAATTTCTAAGTTCCAAGGCCCCAATACTTAAGGAATTCTCAGAAAAGGATAGTTGAAGAAGATATAATTTTAGGTCTGCAAGAATATCTGATCCATTCCCTTTTATTCTCCTCAACCGACAAGATAAATAATTGTACTACCACATCTTCATGTTCTATATTCATGCCTAAATTTTTTTAAGTAAACTTGACAATATGTGCAATGGTCGAAGATGGATCACTATCAAACTCAGGGATATGATCTAACCATCCCAATGGGAATTGGTTTGGAAACCAATAAACAATCTCAACATCCAAGGCTTTGTATGCCTTATGAAAGCGCCACAGAGTCAGTCTTCCATAATTTAGGGTAATACCTCAGTGGATTCGCCAGATGAACTTCAAGAAAATATCATCAAAAGTGAAAAGGGAACTTCCCTCAAATGGAGTTTCCAGACAAGCTATGGGTAAATTATTTGGGAATAAATTGCCAAGTGTCGTTATGTGATCAGAAAGCATTCAAAATCCTCCTTGGAAACGACACAAATTTTTTATCGCACAATCTATAGTTTGGGAAAAGCCTAATCCAAACCATGAAAGTGTGACACAACTGGGAACAACTATCACTATCACCTTAATAGATGTCCCCCTCATTTTAGTGAAGTATAAATCCAAGACAAGGGAGGCTTCCCATGTGACCTTAGGGGGATTGAGATTGAAAGTGGAAAGTGATCGGAGAATTCCCCTATAGGTCAAGGTCAAAGAATGGAAAGAGGCTTGAGATAAAGTCTTATGAGGTGGTAAATTCTTTTCAAGGTAGTATACCTGCAAAACATTGTTAGACCTTCCCGAAACAAGACAATTTATGAAGATTTAAGCCTCAGAACCAAAGGGGAATCAACAAGAACCCTTTCTGTCCCAAATTTCCAACAGTATGGAAATATATATATGCAATAAATAAGTTATTACGGTTTCAAAATTAACCATCAAAATCAAGTGCAAGATGTTGGAAATAAAGTTAGCAACAAGTAGATAATTTCCCAATGATTAGGGAAAGACTTTGATAACAATTAGAGGGTTGTTACTAAGTGTTATCAACAAGATATGTAACATCCTTATGGATGTAATTTTTTTTTTCTACAACGACAATTTCTAGCCACTAAAATCAACAAGTAAACCACCCAAGTAATAGCTATTAACCAATAGAACAATTACCAAGGCTTACAAGTGAATTTCAGTGGTAGAAGAGTGAGTAAAAGAATGAAAGAGGATGAGTTTGCTACAACCCTATTGGCTATAGCTTAAAGTTTTTTACAACAAATAAATCACTTGGCTAATCAAGATGCCCTTAGGGCACAATGTAGCTTAAAGCATGTAAAATCAAATTCCAAACTTAAACAATTCAATCTCCTTGATATCACGTTTACCAATGCATAATATTCAATCTCCAATGCAAAAAAGATTAGTGCCTTATCTATTGGGTTATGGAGTCTCTTGTTTATGAGCTAGGGTTTATTACTTCTCTATGGGTGTAAGCCCTTTTACTCCCTAGATCAAAAAAACTTTAGCAAGGTAAATATATAAGGGTGTAAGCCCTTTTACTCCTCGTAGAAACATTTGAAAATAGCCTTTTCAATGACAAGAAAACATTGATATTGATGGAGGGTTTATGCCATTATAATCCTCCAAGGGTTTGACAAATTAACCTTGAAATCAAGAAGAAAACATACAATTACAAGAATTTCTTACCTAATCCAAGAGAAAATATGAAAACCCTTATTTATCAAGAATATTCCACCACAATTTCCAAGAAACAAACATCAAGAGATATCACTATCATTTTTCCTCCAATCGACAAGTAGAAAAATCCAAAATCACAAGAGGCAATATGGAGTGAATTTCCCAAGTAGGGAGAAAATTTCAGCCAAGAAGGTTATGTAATTCTCAAGCGATCATGATAAAATGAAAGTGAGGTGACATCTGTTTATATGAGGTCACCTAAAATGATTTTTTCCACTTTAAAATGTCAACAACAAATTAGAAGGAGGATGACATCCTCTGTTTTCTTTTACAATTTACAAAATTAATATTTACATAAAATAAATCCCTAGTGGTGATGATGTCATGTCCTAAAAGGGTGATGTTGGGATAAATATAAGACATTGAGCCTCTAATAGAAAATCATTTGGCTTCCAAAGGCCATGTGTCATGTCATCATGCACTAGAGTGTCAAGTAATGCATCTCCCTCCATCAAATCACATCATATCACCTTTAGAACCACCAAACCCCATCATCCAAGGTGATGTCAAGGGATAGGGTGTGATGGCCTAGGCCTCCCAATGCCAACGTTTAGGTGCAAGGTGCCACAATGTCACCATCACATTCTGTCCAAATGCCTCCAAATCCATTTCTCATATTCTCAATTCCTTAATGAGTGGGGAACATCATCCATCCTGTGGGATTCAAGCCCCTATGAAGGTCCAAGTGACCTAGTCCCTCCATGGAATAACTTACACATGGAAACGTCCTGCAAAGAAAAACAAGTACACCCTCAAAGGGTCCACAAGTCACATGAATCATGCCAAGTAAGACACATTTAATCAAATAAACACTCAAACAAATGCATTAAATCCCCTCATTTCAAGTTAGACACATGCTCAAAGAGCTTATAAACTTTGGAAAATTTAGGTATTGGAGGGATGTCATGGTACCCTATTGGGTAGGTCAATGACTATGTCAAGGAATGTTTCCCAAGAAAACCCCTTTCTAGGACATGCAATGAGTATGAGGTGGGTGGGGGGAAAATACTCTCTGGCATGGGGTTCCTGACATATCAAGGGTTCATATTATCTCATTTATGGGTGCCTTTGTGGAGGGTGTGCCACAACTTCGTTTGCAATGCAAGAGTTTTCCAAGCCCTTATTTCAATTAATTTATTAGGGTCCAAACATTGAGTACTATGTGCAATGGAAAATAAAGAGTACCACAATGCCACTTGAAGTTAGAAACACACAAAGTGCCATATGCAATGAAAATTAAGAGAGAATCCAAAATGCATTTCCGCAACAAGTGGGACATTTGTTAATTATGTGTTTTATTTTTATAGGTCCTTCATCTTTTATGGATAAACGTTTCATTGCTCTCAGGACCTTAGGGTGAGTATCTAGAAGGATCATTTATGGATCTTAAATTTTTCTAGCTACAATATCTCCGGGTCTTTATCCCCTTATTCCCATGAAATGAGGTAGAAGCCCTTATTGGGGTCAGTGAACCCTAAAACCCAAAAGATGAGGAAACATAAGGGAAGAAGTATGGATGGGAATGGTGCGAGGAACTTTCAAGGAGACCCCCTAGTAGAAACCATCTTCTCGAGGGTGACCCACTTACTAGGAAACCACAGTAACCACCAAGGTGAAATAAGGAAAAACGTATAAATTCCAAGAAAATGTTTCACAATCAAGAGATGACCCTTTGCAACATGTTCAAATGCTTCAATAATTAAAGTGACACTTACCATGAGACTGGAATTGTTACCTCATGAAGCAAGACCTGATGTCCTCTGGGAGCCAAGCCTATGTGGTGGGTGCTGCTGAATATGAATGATGATGTGTAGTGGAGAGGAGGGGCTTTATTTGCAAAATGTGGGAGCCATAGGTAATCTGGATCTAGACACTCCATATCTGCAACCTGCGGGCCTCAAGACATCATCTCCTTAGTTTCCCCTAGGAAAATTGGGGGTAACACAATTTTTTGACCTTAAGACATTCATATGTCCAAGGTATGAATCTCCCAAGGAATATAACCATGGGTTTCATGAAATTCAGGAAACAAAGCTTAGCCATGCCATTGCTTGAAAATAAGGAATCTGAGATGGAAGGGAAATAAATAATCCTTGAGTTCATAAAAGCTAAACATACTTATATATATTTCAATTCCTTAGCTAGTAAACCATGATTTCTTAAGCATTACACACAATTCTCTTAGAGAATTGGCTCTCATCCATAGGTTAATTGAAATTTAATTTCAAGAGGAAAACAACCAGAAAGTAGATCACTGAGCATTCAAATAATATAGAGCACATATTTCTTCCATTCATCATAGACTTACAAGAGACAATAACCGGTAAGGAAGATCCAGTGCATGCAGAGAACACATATCAGAAATTCATTCCATATTTCTTGTATTTTTTCTCATAACCCATATAATTTCATATATTAGACAAGCATAAACATCTTAGAGAATTAACAAGTATCAAAACCAACTGAGAACAAATATGCACTTATTTGCTCATAAGTTGCTGGAAAAACCAACTGACTGAGGGTGAACGCTTTTCCACCCAACCATAGGCTCAGTTGCACAAGTCCTTTCTAAAACTGACCACCTCCATGCTAGGCCATGTTACCACCAGGGAAACTTAGACCTCTTAGGGAAGTTGATGGATGTGAAGGCCACTCTCCCTCACAAATAGTCAACAACAAAATCCCCTTCCTACCCACCAAGCTAGGGCCTCCATGAACTTCCAAAATTCCTTCTCAACTAGATTACCTCAACGCAAGAGATTCCCTTCACTACCTTTGTAATCCATGAGCACCGTCCCCTCTCAGTACCATTTTCCTTTCCTACAAAACATCAATTCATGATCCTCTTTCTTAGGTTTGGTTCAAGGTTCTCTGCCCAAGTTTCACAGTCCAAGTGTGTGCTTCAGAGAGATTATTCACTTAGCAATTTGCCATGCTCATGACTTTGTCTCTGTCTTCTCTGCCTAATATTGGTTTCTCCCAACCATTCTTCTTTTCTAAACTATCTCCTTCTGATCTACTTTTCTTCTCTCTTGTGACCCCTTGTGCATTCTCTCCTCCCCGCTGAACGTTCCCTATTTATAGACATTCGTGGGTCAATCATGGAGATCGAGGTGGGTAACTACTATACCCCAGTTGAAATTATTCAGTTTTCCTAGACGTTTCTCCATACTTCCATTATCATGGGTGGTTGGTTGATCAACTACCAACCTCGTTCATTAATTGATTTATGGAAAAATGGAAAGAGAGAATTCAAAATTAACTTTTTGAAAATTAGAAAAAATGGCTCTTTGGTGAAGGTTAATTACTTTGCAGGAAAGATAATCCCCCAATCCCCTCACTAGTTTCCACTCATGGTATATTGGATAGAAACCTAGTACTAGTGCTCCACCCTTTAGTTAGCTTGTTAGGCAAGTTTTTCATTAATTAAACAAAATACATTCACACTATTTTTCTATTCCAGTATTTAAGTCATAATTATAATTACAAAATGGGAAAAATAGGGTGTTACAATCCCCTCCCTCTTAAATGAAAACCGTCCTTGGTGTTCTTCCATTCACATTATTAGATTTATACAAAAAAAAATGTATTCCACTTTCATGGCATCTTATAGTTCCCATGTAGCCTCATCTACTCCAAAGTGCTTCCAATGCACCTTGACTTGCGTGATGGCTTGGTTTTGAAGAAACATATCCTTGCTGTCTAGTATGCATTGAGGCTTAGGCTGGAATTCTCCTTTGGTTTCCACCTATATCACAATCCAATCAATTATGTGATTAGAATCATGAACACATTTCTTAAGTAATGGTACATGGAATACATTATGTGCTTTAACAGTAGGAGGTAAGGCAAGCCTGCATGCCACTGGTCCCATTCTCTCTAGAATATCGAATGGTCCACAATAGCAGGGTGCTAACTTAGCATGAGTTCCCATTCTTAGATACCTTTTCTTGGGATTAACCCTTATGTAGACATGGTCTCCCACTTTGAACTCTCTATTAGTTTTATTTCTATTGGCATAACTCTTCTATGTCTCCTGCGCTGCCTTTAGGTTTGACTTGAAATTGGCTACTTCATGTTCCATTTCTTTCAACATATCTGGTCCAGTGCGTTATCCCAACTAATTGGAATATTACATTTTTTTCCATATAAGGCCTCTAAGGGATTCATATTTAGAGACTCATGGTAGCCATTATTGTAGGAAAACTCTACTAGGGGTAAGTAATATTCCCACTTCTTGGGCTGGAGAATAACATACATTCTTAACATATCTTCTGGTGCTTTGTTAAATATTTCTGTCTTCTCATCTATATGAGGATGGTATGCAGTTCTGAAAGCCAACTGTGTTCCTAAGCCTACAAATAAGCCCTTCTAAAATTGGAAGTAAACTTGGCATATCGATCTAATATGATTTTCTTGGGCATGTCATGTAACTTGAAAATTTATTTTATGAAGATATTTGTAATATGGATTGATTTATAGGTGGATTTTATCAAAATGAAGTGAGTTTCCTTGCTCAACTTATCCACCACAACCATAATTGCATCATGCTTCTTGGCTATTTTTGGAAATCTTGTGATGAAGTCCATATATATGACTTCCCACTTACATTATGGAATTGGTAATGGATGCATCAATCTTGTTGGATTCCTATGCTCAATCTTAACCTATTGGAATTCTAACCATTTGGAAATGTATTATGAAATCTCTTTCTTCATCTTGGGCCAATAGTATAGGCTTCTTATTGATGTTATCATTTTTTGATAACCTGGTGTTAGGACCCTGAAATGACCTTTTTCACTACACCTTTTGATCATTCAAACCTCTCATTTCCTAAGCTAAATGACTACTATAATGAGCACTAAGACTCCTTTTCCCAAGGTACGGACTATTCATCTTGCTTTTATGTTTTCATTTACTTAGCATGTTTGATTGAATACGATCACATATTTTACCCATGAAATAATTCAACTAATGATCAAAATGATAGAACAACCCACTTCAAGGATCAGGTCACTGCTGTCACAGCTATGCGCAATTCCTCGGAGCTATTAAAGGATTGCTGCAACAGATGCCCATCAATCCTGGAAGCTGTTACAGGAATTCTGCAACAAATGACCATCAATCCTGGAAGCTGTTACACAACTGCTACGACAGAAGCCTGTTAATATTGGAAGCTGTGACAACAGACGCCACTAGTCCTGTTGTGATACGACTGCTGCAACACTTGTTGATTAGAATGTTGGCTCACGATGTTGATGAAGGAGAAATCAAGATTTTATATTTATGATATCTAACGAATAGCCTGAGAATCAGGGATTCTCAGGACTACTCTGTTTCTGAACACTGATTGACTCTGAATTTAAATAGCATAGCTTTTATAATGTAAGGGTTGGTTAGTCTTTTGGATGGAACTGAAGAAAGGAACGATTATTGTACTCAAACATATTTTTGGCAATTTAATGAAGAATTGGATTGAATTTATTTAACATACTGTGATCTATCTCTTTGAGTGGATTCAGTGAGAAGGAAAGGACCCACCTTCTTCATCGATTCCCCTCTACTTTGAATTCTAGATTTAGTTGTTTTCATTGCAATTGGTTTAACTGTTAGATGTTTCTAAATGCAACTGTTGTTACAGTTTAGTCCCTTCCTGATAAATGCGCATAGATTTGTCTCATGAGAATTAGAAGTCAGTTGCTGAGCATGGTTGGAGAGTTACTTTTCCTTTTTCTGCATTACGTTTAAATCTTGTTCTGGAAAATTAAAAGTGTGAATTAGCTTCTTGCAATAAGTAGATTTCCCTTCAGCAATAACATAGAATTTCTTCCTGCAAAAGAAAAATTAGAAAGTTAGATTAAAGTAGGCAATTCATGGTGTTTGTAGATTCATCAGTTTAGATTGCAATTATGAGTTTAAGTCTGTAGCACTCCAGCTATATCGGCACAATTGTGTCAACAATATTATTTGTTTGTTTTTGTTAGAAGAACTTCCCTACTGCAATTAGAATAGATATGCTTCCATTATCTAGCATAGACTGTGCATAATTATCTTGAAATAACAGACTTCCCTGGGTTGACAATTTATATTGAACACTTTGATTTTCCATTTAATTAGACAATTAAAGTGCCCAACATTTTGGTGCCATTGCCGGGGAAGATAATTGTAGATTTTGGTAAGCACACTAGTTTTTTTATTTTAGGAATGAATAATCTGGATGAATAACCAAACACGAGAATGAACCCCCCAAAATACTAACATTGCAGGCACCAAAGGACGTGGAGGAAGAAATCCTAACATATTGGGAAGACAAAACATTGTTGAAGAGATTATAGTCAGAGCAGATTCTTCTCCAGGATCCATTTTTCGCCCTGCCAATCCTCTAAGAGGATGTGATCCCTAGTCAGCAGAAATACCCCCTCTTCAAACATAGTTCTCATCAAGGGCTGAAGATGAAGTTGTAACTGAAAGCGAAACTGAAGATTTGTCACCAACAAATCAACAAGCAACACTGGAGAACATTGAGGATCAAGGCAATATAGCCTCAAATTGAGAAAACCTAGAAGAAGTTGTTTATCAGATCAACGGTCAGATAGTCACTAAGGAAGAGTGGGACACTGTGCATATTGAGTGGAACCAGAGAGAAAATATGGAGAATCAAGGGGATAATGAAGAAGATCTCTACCAAGAAAATCCACATAATAATGAGGATCAGGTAAACAATGAAAACACTATCTCTACCCTGGTTTTTCCTATTTCTGATGTTCCCACACGAGGGATGGATCCTATGAAAAACATACCTCTCTCGACTCTCCCAAGTTTTCATGGATTATCTACTGAAGATCCAGATGAGTTTCTATTTGAATTTGACATTTTGTGTAGAAGCTATGACTACACTACTACTGCACAGAAGCTCAAACTGTTTCCAGCCACATTAAAAGGAAATGCATTAAGATGGTTCATGAGCCTTGGAGGGGAAAACATCTCAACATGGATGCAAATGAGGTAGCTTTTCCTGCACAAATACCAAGACTATTATCGAACAAGGGAACGCAGAGAGGAGATGTTCAAAATGTCATAGAAGGAGGATGAGACCCTTGAAGACTTTGTGGAGTGACTCCAATACAATCTACATTGGTCTGGCCATCTGGATGTGAGCAAGGACATTTTGAAAAACATTTTGCTAAAGGGAGTTAGAGAAGATTGCTTAGATATGCTAAATATGATTGGTAAAGGAGATATATCTAAGGAATCCTATGAGGACATTGTAAACCTCTGCAAAATACGTTCTCGAGGATCTACAAGAAATAAGTCAGCGACCAAGGATACTACTTTTTCAAGGGTACATAAATCAGAAAATGGAGGAGCAACAAGAGCAGAAATAGGTAATCTATTAGAAAGTTTCAAAACAGAGATGATTAAATCTTTTGCCTCACAAATGGATACTTTTCAGGTCAAGCAGAAACAAGTAGAACCAGAGCAAGTATTATGCATTTTCTGTCCAAAATGCAGGAAGAAACATCCACCAAGGGAGTGCCCACTGAACAGTGTCAAGGTATGCCTTATTTGTGAATTAGACCATGCCACTGACCAATGTCCTTCTCTACCAGGGATAAACGCATCAATGAAAACAACTAATGAGGAAGCAGAGGTTGTCTATCTGATCACACAAAGAAGACAATGGAAGCTAAGAGGTCAAGGTATGAATTCTCAATTCTCTCCTCCAACATTTAATTATTAAAACAATCAACTACCATATCGTCAGTCGAATGCTTCCCCTCCAAATAAATTGCCACCCTCTTATTAGGATCCAAATGCATGGTTACCTATTCCCCAAAAACCGAATCATTTTGGGCAATGGAACCCATATGGGAGAGGTCCTCAACAACAACTCAATTATCCAAGCCAACACCAACCAAACTTCTTTCAACAACAGTTCCAACCTCCATACCAGCAGCAAAAACTGCAATTGCCTCCCAATAAATCACCAAACAATCCTCCCTTACGACCTTAGATGCTTGTGCAACCTAACCCAAACCCAAATAATAAGGCTGTTCAAAACATAGACATACTTAATGTGCCTGCCTTATCTATTACTCCTATGCCCTATGATGAAATGCACTTAAGAACAGGGAGAATAGTTGAGCCAATAGTTGAAGATGCTCCATCTTCAGAATCAAATAAGGAATCAAGGGAAAAACCATCTGCTGATACAGAAGAAATTGACCAAACTATTCTAGAATTAGCAGACCCACCATTCCCTGAAAGACTGAAAATTGCCAAGCCTGTGGAATTACCATCTTTCAATCTCCTTGGACAATTTCAAAATCTGCATGTTAATATTCCACTACTACAAGCAATAAGGGATGTCCCTATTTATGCCAAGACCATGCATGATCTCTGTATCAGAAAACCTGGATGAAAACCTAAAGATCCCCTCACAGTGCATGTAGTGGGGGATTTGTCTGAGCTAATGCTAGGAAAAACTCCACCTATTAAATATGGTGACCCAGGAAACCCGACTGTCACAGTTAAAATTGAACAAACATCTATTCAACATGTGTTAGTCGATTTAGGGGCATAAATTAACATCATGCCAATATAAACTATGCAGTTGCTGCAACTCGGAACAAAAATCCGACCTACTCCTACTGTTCTAAAATTAGTTGATCGCTGTATCATCAGACCAGAAGGGGTAATCGATGACTTAGTTATTTTAGTAGATTCATGGGCGTATCCTACTGATTTTGTCATGTTGTAGCCCAAATCCAATTTGGGAGGCCATCCTCTAATTCCAGGATGACCATGGTTAGCCATAGCTGATGCCTTCATAGGTTGCCGATCTGGTTCTATGACCATCTCTGATGGTTACGACACAAAAAAAATTACCTTGTATCCTCATGCTACACCCAGTACAGAACCTGAAAACTCTCTATGGATAGAAACTGAGGCTGAAAGTGCTCTTCCTTTGCTAACTATAGGAAAGGCCCTAAGTTTTAAGGACGAGATAGAGGATGAGTTAATCAACTGTTTTATTTGTGACCCCTCTGCTGTTACACAACACATGCACCACCAATTGATCAGAGTCTTTGACCCTATGGCCCTAGAAGAAATGAATTCAGAACTTGCTGACAATCAGAGTGATTCAACTATAACAATGATCGCTGTAACAACAAACTCTATAACAATAGATGATGAAACAATAACAGTTGAATTATTTCCCAAAATCAGTTCCAAAAGCGTCACTATGGAAATCGAACCTGGAAAAACCTTGAACATCAATCCCGATCTTTCCAGCACTAAAACTCTTCGACTGATGAATTTACTAATTAAACATAAAGAAGCATTTGCATGGGATTACATGGATATGAAAGGCATCCCCTCCGAGCTATGCACACACCATATTTACATCAAAGAAGAATGCCGACCCATTTGCCAACCGCAAAGGAGGATGAACCCAAACCTTAAAGAAATTGTTAAAGAAGAACTTCAGAAGCTTCTCAACGCCAGTTTCATCTATCCTATATCAGACAGTGAGTGGGTATCACCATTGGTTATTGTACCTTAAAAGAATGGTAAGTGGAGAGTGTGTGTGGACTATCGAGCCCTGAATAAGGCAATGTAGAAGGATCATTTCCCTCTGCCATTTATTGATCAGGTTTTAGATAACTTAGCCGGAAAGAAATATTTTTCTTTCCTAGATGGATTCAATGGCTATAACCAGATACAAATTTCCACATAGGACCAATATAAGACCACTTTTACCAGCCCTTGGGGAACATTTGCCTACAAGGTTCTCCCATTTGGCTTGTGTAATGCACCAACCACTTTCTAGAGAGATGTGATTGGTATTTTCTCTGATATGGTGAATGATTGTATGGAAATATTCATGGATGGATTTACTCCTTATGGGACTGATTTCGAAGACGCTTTGTCTAATCTGAAGAAAGTGCTCAAAATATGTAAACAGTCTTGTCGCTCTTTAAGTACAAAAAAGTGCCATATGATGATGTGCGAAGGAGTAGTGCTGGGACACATCATCTCTTATGTAGGGATTCAAGTAGATCTAGCCAAAATCCAGGTAATTTTGGACATTCCAACTCCATCAACTCAGAAAGAGGTAAGAATTTTTTTAGGACATGCTGGGTATTACAGAAGATTCATAAAAAAATTCTCTAAACTTACCTCTCCATTGTTTTTCTTACTAACAAAAGATGTTAACTTTCGCTGGACTGACGACTGTGCATTGTCTTTTGCAGACCTTAAACAGAGATTGTCTACATCTCCCATCTTGAGAGGGCCCAATTGGGCTCTTCCTTTTCACATTTCTTTAGATGCCTCAGACACTGCAATTGGTGCAGTTCTAGGGAAATAGGAGGACAAAGAACCCTATGCTATCTACTATATCAACAAGAACATGGCTCCTACTGAGTTAAATTACACAGTTACTGAAAGAGAATTCCTGGCAGTAGTATATGTAATCAATAAATTCAGGCATTATGTAACTGGTTACCCAACTTTTATCCATACTGATCATACGACCATAAAATATCTAATGAATAAACCTATTACTAATGCCTGAGTGATAAGATGGTTGTTACGATTGCAAGAATTTGACATCACTATAGTAGATAGACCAGGAAAAGAAAATGTGGTTGCTGATTTTCTCTCAAGATTACATATAAATGATGATAATTCACTTGTAGATGATTCCTTTCCTGATGAACATTTGTTTGCAGTATCTGCTCACTCACCCTAGTATGCAGACATTGCTAATTATCTGGTTGCAGGGAAGGTACCTTCCCACCTATCTCCTAGGGAAAGAAGGAAAATTATTCAAAAGAGTGCTAGGTACAGTTGGATAGGAGGATACCTCTTCTACACAGGCCTGGACCAAGAAATCAGGAGATGTGTGAGGGATGATGAGGTCTATGATCTACTGAAATCTTGCCATGATGACCCTTGTGGGGGTCATTTTTCTACAAAAAGGACCGGGCATAAAGTTTTAAGGATGGGCTATTACTGGCCCAACATATTTCAAGATGCCAAGAATTATGTCCAAGCTTGTGACAATTGTCAATGCATGGGCCAGCCAACTCACAGGGATGAGATGCCACTCCAGCCTCAGGTAGTGTTAGAACCTTTTGAAATATGGGCCATGGATTTTGTAGGACCCATTAATCCACCTTCCAATCAGAACGTTTATATATTGGTCTGTACAGACTACATGACCAAGTGGGTGGAGGCAAAAGCACTTATCAGAGCATCAGAAGAGGCTGTTTTAGCATTCTTGTTTGAAAACATATTTGTTAGGTTTGGCGTTCCCAGAGAAATGGTCACTGATGGAGGACCACCTTTCACATCACATAACTTTGAAGATCTACTCAGTAAATATCATGTTTTACATAGAATAGCTTCTCCATACCATCCACAAGGCAATGGCCAAGTGGAAAGTACCAACAAAGTTATTGAAGACATTCTTACTAAAATAGTGAGATAAAATCAGAAGGATTGGTCTGATAGACTACATGAAGCTCTTTGGGCTTACCAAACTACTTTGAGGAGCACGATTGGTTTTTCTCCTTACGATCTGGTATATGGAAAAATCCCTGTTTTTCCCATTGAATTCGAAATCAAAACCTTAAGAACTGCAACAGTCAATCTCGACTTGACTATGGCACAGAAAGCCAAATTGTAGCAGCTCAGTGAGCTTGATGAAAAGCATTTGGATGTCATCCATCAAACCACAGTGATTCAACAACAAAGAACAAAATGGCATGACTGAATTATTAAGAAGAAATTATTTCAGAAAGGAGATTGGGCTCTGTTGTACGATTCATGCTTTAAGGAATTTCAAGGTAAGCTACATACACGATGGTTAGGGCCTTACAAGGTAGACACCATCTTTCCCAATGGGACAGTCCGGTTGATTACTATTGACGGATCCAATACATACTTACATGCAAATGGTCATCACCTGTGTCTGTATTAGCGTCCACTGTCCAAGGCAAAATTCAAAACTAGCTGTACAGCTGATACAGATTATCAATTCTTGAACGGAACAGAGCTTGCTCCTTCCCCTTATGAACTTTAGGACTTATTTTTCTTAGAATTTGTATATAAATAATCTCAGCAAAATTTGCATTTCTCTGTTTTTAGTCGAAAATTTTCTATTTTTCTTTACTATGCTAATAAATCCCTGGAAGGTATCAGGCAATTCTGTGTGTGTAGGTAGATTGATGAACTAACGAAAACGATGCGTTCATGGAAGTTGAAAAACTTCCTAGGATTGAAGTAAGGAAGCGTTTGGCAGATCTCCATGACGTTACACCTTTTCCTGATAAAATTGGTTGATTTCCTTAATGTTACACCTTTTTCCTATAAATTGGCCGAATTCAATGCTGTTACACCTTTTTCTGATAAATTGTCTGATTTCCTTGTTGTTACACCTTTTTTCAATAAATTGGCCGAATTCAATGCTGTTACACCTTTTCCCGACAAATTGGCCGAATTCAATGCTGTTACACCTTTTCCTGATAAATTGGCCGATTTCCTTGTTGTTACACCTTTTTCCGATAAATTGGCCGATATCAACGCTATTACACCTACCTCCGACATTTTTGAAAAAGAACCTGTTGATACACTAATTACTGTGTGCTTTCTTGCCACTTCACTCTTTCTTTTTGCCGATGCTACGGCTCCATCCCTCCGATCATCCATGCAACAACACCTCTGATTAGACATTACTGATGATTTCTATCAGAAAGTATTGCTTTATGATGATGTCACTTCAAATTTGGCGGTATTCAGTTGGCTCAGTGCAGTAAGGTCTATGATTCTGCACAAGCTGTCATTTCTCTCACGATCCTTCATCATGCCAGTGATTATGCGCCATTCCAACGACGGTTGGATTGTGTGGTTACTCCGACAGGTAGTTATGTGCGGTAAGATTTGAGGTACGTAATTAATCCTACGTGTTCAAGTAATGAATATCTAAAAGCACGATTTCCTATTTACTAACTAGTTACACCTGGAGCCAATCTACTTAGTTGGGGGTAAATCTAGCCGTTCATTCCGAAGTTATACACACCTCCACCACCTTTCCACTACACTTCTTTTAACTAAGACACTGTATTCTCTCTGTAAATCACATTCAAGCTTATTGCGTCTCTGATTTAGGTGATAGCTTCTCCTCCTACATGCTTGTAAATCTCAAGAAACATCATGGGAGGATCAACTGTGAGACATGAACCCGCAACTCTGGATAGTTTACTGCTACACCCAGAGGCCTACCAAATATTTCTTCAAGCAGGATGGATATCATATTTTAAGAAGTTGAAAGAGTTTAGTGAGGACGAAGTATTGGAATTCAGTCAAAATCTTACTGAAGGGTACTCAATGGTGAATGGGGTAAGTATTCGAGTAACAGAAGCAAGCATCACTGCTGTAACAGGATTGCCACGAATAGGATACCGATGGTTTAACATAAAAACACATATCCTGGACGCAAATAAGGGGTTCCTCGTCAACACTGAGCGAGTTCAAAACGAGGTCAGAGGTGTAGACATCAATTCCTTACCAAAACCATGGGGGAAAGTTTCAGAATTTCTTAAAAGGTACATCACCTGTGAAGGCAGATACCAAGTTGTTTATTTTTCTGATTTTATCTTATTATCACATCTGTGACATTAGAAATTGATAAACATCCCTTATTATCTCCTATAATCATTGCATAACATGGTCTGTTTTGTAAAAAAATCCAAGAGCCCCAAGAATTGTGTTTCTAATCACATACTCATTGACCTCTTAATTCACAGAGGTATGGGCATTTCTAATAACCCATCACCTGCTGCAGCAGCCTAGCCACAGTCTATAAGTCCAGAAAGGACTGCACCAGTCCTTGAAACTGAAACCCATGGACCTCTTCTAGAGCCTTTACCCTCGGTTGCAACAGTAACCCAAACTCCTTCTGTCACTATCCGAAAGACACCTCGGAAGAGTAACTGTGTAACCTGAAGCCATCCTGGCACTACACAGACAAGCCTCGACAAATTTGCAATACAACAACCTTTAGCTGTGGAAAAAAAAATAGATGATGCGCCAACCGCTCGACCACAATCACAACACTTGGTTGGTACACCGATTATTGAAATCCAACCCCCTTTGTCAAGAAAAACCCTGCTCCTACCTCTGCATTACCTAAAAAGTGAGCAAGAATAGCACGATATTCAATACCATCAATACCGCTTACCCCCTTTGCTGAGGCACCAACTATCACACATACCACTCCTACTGCTGCTACAATCACACAGGATTCTCCTATTACTGCTACAACCGATCAAGCACCTACTGGCATTACCTGTGCATTTTCGTAGAAGAGGAAACGTCCATTCAAAGGAAAACCTCAGATGTCCATTGGTCAAATTGGATCAAAACAAAACCCTCTGGCTGCTGCAACAGATAATTCTATAGGGGTACAAATACCAGGTTTTACCTTATGCCTAGAACTGTAGGAAACTATCTTCTCCTTTCAAAGCGAATGCGCCCAATTCCCAACGGAATCATCGGTGCTCCCTGATGATTCTGCACATCCTATGTCCATTGATGAAATCCAAATTATCTCAGACCCTAGTATACCAGAATGTCCTCCTTGTGTGATTGAGGAAGAACATCCT
>ML853586.1:37617-59009 GCA_009831015.1 Picea engelmannii
TGTGCATGCAATTTTCTCCATGTCTCTGCATGCATACTCTCCGTCGTTATCCTCCACCTCTCGAGTGCTCTATCTGATCATCATCGTGACTCTTCAGCTTCTCTGGTGGTTGCCCTGCGTGTCCAGTATCACTGGGTGTTATGATGAGATTCCTCAGCCTCTCTGGAAGTTGAGACTCTTCATCTTCTCTGTGACAGTCAAGCTCACCTTCTCTGTTTCAGTTATGGCCTCAATCCCATCCAGCTGTCAATCGCCTCCACGAGTTGTCTTCATTCCACTGGCAGATTCCATGT
This sequence comes from Picea engelmannii, assembly GCA_009831015.1. NCBI lineage: Eukaryota > Viridiplantae > Streptophyta > Pinopsida > Pinales > Pinaceae > Picea > Picea engelmannii. Next base: position 37,911 of record ML853586.1, read on the forward strand.
GACTCTTCTGCTCCTCTGGAAATCACACCGAAGTCTCTTCGCATCCTCTGGTAGAACCCATCAATCGTTAGTGGCAGTTTCACTGTGTCATGCAATAGTAGCTCTCCGATCTTGTTCAAATTCACCTGCACCGTTGGATTAACTCTGAAGGGTATTGTCGTTATTTACCCGTTTCACACTTTCGCTGCGAACTTATGATCTTCTTCGAACCTGATCGACGGTTCATGATCTTGATGAATCAACGGTATTGATCTCATCGTGATCTCGCATCTCGCTGTTCCTTCGATGGAGATTCTCGTCACTCCCAGTCGCGATAGGCGAAGCTCCGAGATGGATCTCAGATCAACGATCCACGTTCTTGGTAATTCGACGGTCCTGATCTTCTCGCAATCTCGCATCTCGCGATTCCTATGATGGAGGTTCTTGTCACTCCAAGTCGCGATAGGCGAAGCTCCGAGATGGAGCTCATATCAATGGTCCACGTTTTTGGTGATCCGACGGTCCTGATCTTCTCACAATCTCGCATCTCATGATTCTTGTGATGGAGGTTCTCGTCACTCCAAGTCACGATAGGCGAGGCTCCGATATGGAGCTCAGATCAATGGTCCACATCTTTTGGTGTATTGACGGTCAGGATCTTATCATGATCTCGCATCTTGTGAGTTTGGTGGTTATGTTTCTTGCCTTTCCAAGTCGCGAGTCGCAAAACTCCGAGATGAAGCTTTATGGTGCTTTGATCTTTCACCACGCGTCCTCTTGATCCAATGGTCCTTGATTAATTCGTGATCTTGCATCTCGCTATTCCTTTGACTTTCCAGTCAACAACATGACGATCTTTCGCCACGTGTCCTCTTGATCCAACGGTCCATGATTAACTCGCTATCTCGCATCTCGTGAATCTGGATATGAATCATCTCGCCTCTCCAAGTCGCGATCCATGAAACTCCGAGATGGGGTGTGATCAACGGTCCGAGTTTGATCATGGCTCAACGGTTGCGATTGAATCACAATATCATGTTTCGCGATTTCGGAGTTCTTGTTGTCAATTGAATTGGACATTTCAAAGTCCCGATCCCCGATTCTCCGATGAAGAAAATCAACGGTCTAGATCTCATTCTTTCTTTAACAGCTGCGATTAAATCGCGAAATCGCATATCGCGATTTTGGGGTTCTTGTTGTCAAGTGAATTGAACATTTCAAAGTCCCGATGCCTGTCGGGACTTCTCATCTTGCTCCCAAGGCTTATCTCCCTCGCATCTTCTGCACCCTGCACCAAATCTAACGGCTCTCGCTGCGTTCGATCATTCACTGCTTTTGATCATTCACCTCTCTGAACTTGTCTTCTGTTTGCCTGTCATCTTCACTGTTGCCATTAATGACAAGCATTCGCTGTCTGTTCACTGAATTTTCCAACAAAGCTGTTATGGGTAGAGAAAAAGAACTCATGTGTTTTGAATGTGGAAACATTTACTATGAGGCCGGATATGAGGTAGTCAAATTTCCAGTGGCTACAAAACCAACAAATGTATCAATCAAGACTGAACATGGACTCCCTTCTGCACAACCATCAAAAAAACAGGGGAGATCTCAACATCATAAATCAACACTTGGTATGCCAGCCGCTTGCAAACAAGAACCTCTGTTTTGTCCACGAGTTGTTACTCGAGAAACTCAAACAGATCCCGTTCTCAAGAAAATAAGAACCCAAAAAGATGGTTGACACACCAGATTTCTTCTTTTTGACACAACATTCCTCATTACCTAAATTTAGAATATTCTCTTAACAATTTTACACTAGAACAACTATTCATCTATTTCAGCTACAAAATAAGGTTTGAATGTGTTTTTCATGAGGACATGCAATGTCTTTAGTTGGGGGGTATGTTAGGACCCTGAAATGCCCTTTTTCACTACACCTTTTGATCATTCAAACCTCTCATTTCCTAAGCTAAATGACTGCTATAATGAGCACTAAGACCCTTTTTCCCAAGGTATGAACTATTCATCTTACTTTTATGTTTTCATTTACTTAGCATGTTTGATTTAATATGATCACATATTTTACCCATGAAATAATTCAACTAATGATCAAAATGATAGAACAACCCACTTTGAGGATCGGGTCACTGCTGTCACAACTATGTGCAATTCCTGGGAGCTGTTACAGGATTTCTGCAACGAATGCCCATCAATCCTAGAAGCTGTTACAAGACTTCTGCAACAAACGGCCATCAATCCTGGAAGCTGTTACACAATTGCTACGAAAAAATCCTATTAATCTCGGAAGATGTTACAACAGACACCACCAGTCCTATTGTGATACGACTGCTGCAACACCTGTTGATTAGAATTCTGGCTCACGATGTTGATGAAGGAGAATTCAATATTTGATACTTATGATATCTAACGAACAACCTGAGAATCGGGGATTCTCAGGACTGCTCTATTTTTGAACACTGATTGACTCTGACTTTAAATAGCAGAGCTTTTATAATGTAAGGGTTGGTTAGTCTTTTGGATGGAACTTAAGAAAGGAACGATTATTGTACTCAAACATATTTTTGGAAATTTAATGAAGAACTGGATTGAATATCTTTAACATACTGTGATCTATCTCTTTGAGTGGATTCAGTGAGAAGGAAAGGGCCCACCTTTTTCACCGATTCCCCTCTGTTTTGAATTCTAGATTTAGTTGTTTTCATTGCAATTGGTTTCACTGTTAGATGTTTCTGAATGCAACTACTGTTACAGTTTAGTCCCTTCTTGATAAATGCACATAGATTTGTCTCATGAGAATTAGAAGTCAGTTGCTGAGCATGGCTGGAGAGTTAATTTTCCTTTTTCTGCATTACGTTTAAATCTTGTTCTGGAAAATTAAAATTGTGAATTAGCTTCTTGCAATAAGTATATTTCCCTTTAGCAATAACATAGAATTTATTCCTGCAAAAGTAAAATTAGAAATTTAGATTAAAGTAGGCAATTCATGGAGTTTGTAGATTCATCAGTTTAGATTGCAATTATGATTTTAAGTCTGTAGCACTCTAGCTGTATTGACACAATTGTGTCAGCAATATTATTTGTTTGTTTTTGTTAGAAGAACTTCCCTACTGCAATTAGAATAGAGATGCTTCCATTATCTAGCATAGACTGTGCATAATTATCTTGAAATAACAGACTTCCCTGGGTTGACAATTTATATTGAACACTTTGATTTTCCATTTAATTAGACAATTAAAGTGCCCAACACCTGGGTGATCTACATAAGGCCTTGTTGACGGGTCTAAATTCTCCCCAAAATAGTAAGGGGCTACCCTTGGTAAGAAGTCCCAATTAGATCTCTCACTTTTTGGAATAGGGAACCCATCCATATTCTGGCCTAGAAACCATTGCTGGTTTGGTTTTACTGGTTGCGACCCGATCTGTCAATGAGGATGAGTTATGGATGGTTATGCAAACAAAATATGTAGATGAATACTATGTAAATGCAAGAATCTAATCTACTTCTAATCTATCCTATAATATCCAGGAGCGAATTAACGTAAGTGAATGAGTTGTGGCATGAAACTAACTCTACCAATAACTTCACCCAGATAGTTGAAATGAAGAAATAAAGTTAGATAACACATGAACATAAATATATAACCAAAATAGTCTAAGTGACTATATGCTCAAGACATGAGAAATAATGAAGAATAACAAAACTGCAAGAAAACACATATTGCATTAGAATAGTCCATAAACAAACATACTCTTGCAACCCATGTGAACAATAAACATTATGTTTGAAATAGTTCGCAACAAAACAACAAAACATGCGAGTCCTTCTCTCTATAAAAATTTAGCCCTGAGGGATTCTCCCTATTAATAGTTTCAATAATAGTACATGAAAAATCTAAGGAAAGCTCTCCAATTTTAGTTGACACTGTATTCCCAAAATATTTCAGAATTGTACAATGTTTGAAGAGCCAAAATCCCTTTCTTTAGGTTCAATTCTAGTATTTATTGGGGTTCAATATGACTCTTGACCTTTCGCCTACCCCCGTGACCCTTCATTTACCAATGTTTGTCCTTATTTTATTTATGATGATGAGGGAACAAATACAAAGGTTACAATTCAAATTTGTATTCTAGCACTGGTGGGACATAATGGATTTTGGCTATAGTTCCTCTTATCCACCATAATGAATAGTTTGGACATTGGAACATATCGGTCGTCCAAGTTTGAAAATACATCATCATGGGGTTCAGACCTCCTCTTCAACCATTTGAATCAGATTCCTTTCGCTACTTCCCACTATTGTGATAATTGATGTTGTCGTTAATGCTCTATTTTCCTTGGATGTGGATCACACTGTAAGGATGTTGAGTGCATCCTCCTCTCGACATCAATACCAGACACCATTCAACATATTGCATATGAGTGGTCTAAGAGGGATACTTAAATAAACTATTAAAAAAAGAACTTGAACCCATACAACTAAAATATAAGTAATCAAGACTTCATATAAACTTCCCTGAGTTCGATTCATGGTTCCTCTACTCGCGGTTGAGGTGTGGTGTTCTTTGGGGCTGTTAACAACGTGTTAGATATTAGTACAAAAATATGTATACCATAGTTTAGGAATTTCTCAAATCCTATAGTCAGGAAGTTGTATAGATTGAAAATACCTTTCCAATGGTATAAACAACACATAAAACAAAAAATTGAGTCAAAAGTTATGGCTGATTTACGAAAGGAATTTTTTGAGGTTTCATAGGAGTTGATGGGAACTCCTTTGAACTAAATCCTCTTCTTTGCATCGAAGGAGTTTGAACTAACTCTGCTTTGTATCTGAGGAGTTCATGGGAACTCCTTCGATGGATTCAAAAGATATTTCAACAACTTTTGGAGGAGTTCATGGGAACCACTCCAATGTCAAAGAGAAAATTTTTGACGAACTATTACGACATAAACTGAACTTGTTTCCATCATCTCCTCCGATATGAAGGAAGACAATTCAAAAAGAATTTTTTAGTGTCCTTTTACCGACAAGAAACAATAATATCTTGAGTTCAAAAGACCATAAATTTCTCATACGATGTCCGATTAAAGTGTTATTTTTTGCAAAACAGAGACCACAAAGAGACACTTCTATTCAAATAACTGAACATGTTAGTCAAGCATTTTAATGGATCCATTTTTTAATGATGTCCATGGTTAACAGGGATTTCTTGGTGAGAAATCCTTGGCGATAGTTTTGGCACTTTCGGGAATCATATTTTGATTCCGCGAGTTGCATTAGAATTGTAATTCCAAAAATCATATGAATAGCCTATTTTAGGGATGAAAATTTCACTTTGACGGATGTTGAAAAATTGAGCTAAAAGGCAATTTTTAATGGAAGTTCGGGTCCTGCTTTCACTGTTTCTTTGCCCAAATTTAATTCTGTCAGTTCCTGCATCGTCTATGATGTGTAGGGACTTAGTTCATCCATTAATTTTGTAGTGATGCATTAGTAGCACAAAATTATAAATTCACCAAAACAACCAACTGATGTTCAGATCATTTAGTATTGTCCAGTAGTTTGGAGGACCAATATTTTCTCGAGGTTGTTTTAGAGACAACAAAAGATCAATGGGTGATGTGTTTAACTCATTTGATTCTAGGTGATGAATTCACAATCAATATTTAGTCATAAAATTAGGAAACACAAAACAAACAAGCTAGTATGACATATGTAATTAAAGCTGCTAATGACACTACAAACTTGATTACAACTGTAATATGAAGTGGATAAGGTGAGATAGGAAATAAATGATCAACTGTCTAGATAGGAATGTATATTTTAGTCATTGCGAAAGTAAGGATATTGACTGATGAGTGCAATAAGAAGAATTCAAACTGGGAGGAGGATGAAACAGGCCTTGAAACAAAGGTGGGTCACACTGACCTTGTTGGCATTGGAGAGAGGGAGAAGATCATCGTCCAAGTGCTTGGCGATGATGAGGGTCAAAATTATTCTATTGGTGCATTGAGGATGAGACAATGAGGCTTATAAATAGGAAGTGCATCGAGAGGAACAAACGAACCTCGCCGATATGTAGTGTATCGAAGCAAAAGGGAAGAGCACCGCTGATATGTGATGAATCGACGTGAGTGGAAGGAAGTCAATCAGTGAAAGGAATGTGCATGGTGAATATAATCATGTGGACACTAATTATGTGTCAGGCACACCTCGTTGATGATAAGAACATGTGTAGTGAGGTTTAGCAGAGGCACATCGGCGTGTTGGCCAGGTTCGGGGAAATATGGCTGATGTATCGGTGAAGAAAACACTAGCACTCCAATGTCAGGAAATGTAGGGAACTACCACACTAATCCTAGTAGAAGAGAAGAAGAATTTAATCAAGAAAGAAAATGACACAAGAAATCACACAATACACCGAGATTTTACCCTGGAAACCCTTAACCAGGAAAACCATCATTCCTTTGAGTGTTATGCTCTCTTGTTGTATTATTCATTCATAATAAAAGGTTACTTGTCTAACCTTGGTCCACACATAATACACAATCAACATCATACCCACTTGCATAGGAAAGAACAACCCTTTAGCCAATTCGGCTTACATATGCATGACCAACAACCTACACTTACGATTACCTAACAACAATAGCCTTTATGACCTTACAACACGCCTCTTTATAGGCTTTATAACAGGGAAAAACCTAAATATTGGCACCCAAAGATAGTTACAAATCCATGCATATCATTAGCTACAAATCCCACAAATCTCAGGATTCTGTTACAGTCAACTCCAAGTCGGGTTTACCAGTTGACTACCAGTCAAAATTCATTCAGTCTATAGTCGGTCGTCTCACGCCCACACTTCGACCTCTTTTTAGTTGACTTTTCGTCAATATATTTCAATTCGAATTTACCCGATCGACTCCCTTCACCTTCGACTTGTTTCTGATCTATCTCGACTTCGACCGTCAGTCGATTCACCTTGACTAGACTTTCACTGCAAAGAATATAACAACCCAACATTCTCCCACTTGTTGTCTTCTTTGCTGAAACATGAGATTCTTGAACTTTCATTCAAAGACCCAGGGAAACAATTCCCATTTCCTCTCTGCACTAAGAGAAATTCACAACACTCAGAAACTTGGTTAATGAGTCTGCTATGTTTTCCAACGTGTCTACTTTTTCCAGTAGCACCTTGTTACTTTCCACCATGCCTCTTACAAAATGGTATTGTACATCAATGTGCTTAGTCTTTGAATGATAAGTAGGGTTATTTTGCAGAAATATTGCGCTTTGACTGTCAAAACTTACCTTCATAGATATCTGCTCAAACCCAATTCTTGAACACAATCTTTGAAGCCATACCTCTTATTTTCTTCCATAAGTGGATGACATGTATTCAATTTTTGTTGTCGACAAGGCTATGACTGCCTGTCACTTACTCATCCAAATTATTGCTCCACCGAACATCTTGAAGACATATCTGTTGGTTGAACTCCATCGATTTAGATCTCTAGCCCAGTCGACGTCGAAAAATCCATGTACATCTAATTTACCACTATCTCCTATAGGTTTTCCTTGGTAGCATATGACATAGTCCTTCATGCCACAAACATACCTGAATATTGTCTTGACAATTGTCCAATGCTCCTTTCCAGGTGTCGACATGTACCTTCTTAACACTTCCACTGCATGGGAAATGTCTGGTCGAGTGCAGACCATCACATACATCAGACTACCAACCACACTTTCATAGGGAACAAATGCCTTGTCCTCTATTTCTTCCTGTGTCTTTGGAAACTTTTCAACAGTAAGCCTTCCTCCCACAGGAATTGTCACCTTCACTGGTTTGCAATACTGCATGTTGAATCATTTCAGAACCGTTTCAATATACTTCGTCTGATTCCACTAGAGATTTCTATCGGCTTGATCTCTATTAATCTCCATTCTCAGAATTAATTTCATTGCACCAATATCCTTCATGTCAAACTTGGAGGATAGATTCTTCTTCACCTCCTTTATTACATCAATGATGTTTCCGATCAACAACATGTCATCAACATAGAAAGATACATATATGAAACACCCACCTTCTACTTTGGAATATGCAGTGATCAATTTTTCTTCTCACAAATTCCAAAATAAGGATGTATGTGTCAAACTTCTAGTACCACATCCTTGGCGATTGCTTTAGACCATAAATGGATCTTTTGAGTTTGCACACCAACTCTTGCTTTCCATTTAATACTAATCCTTCAGGGTGTTTCATGTAGATTTCTTCTTCTAGGTCCCCATGTAGGAACATTGTTTTCACATCCATATATTCTATCTCCATATCGAATGTTGCAACCAGAGACATTAGTACTCTAATGGAAATTAGTTTTGTAACATGGGAAAAAATATCACCGAAGTCGAATCCCTGGATTTGGGAATATCCTTTCGCTACCAATCGAGCTTTGAACTTCTTGAAATGTTATATGACATTCACCTTCTTCTTGAACAACCACTTGCTACCGAAGGGTTTTCTTCCATTGAGTAACTTGACTAAATCCCATGTTTCATTCTTCTTCAAGGATTCCATCTCTTCGATCATGGTATCCTTCTAGATTTTACCCTCTGTTGAGTCAACTTCCTCACCGACTGACTTGGGATCATTGTTGATGGAAGTTAACACGAATTCAAAATGGAAGTCGGGTAGGATATACCTATCGACTAATTTTCTTGTTCTTTCTTAACTCCTTATCATCAGAGTCAATTGTTCCACTTCTTCCTCAGATTCAATCGACTCATCTTAATCATCTTCTTTGTTCCTCAGTTTAAATTGTACCGTATCAGGTTTATTCTCGGTCTGAACAACTTCCTTAGGCTCAGACTTACCTCTGACTACTCTGAAGACCATGTCTTGACTGTACACTATTCTCCTTGATGTAGGATCCCATATATTATATTCTTTCATCCTTTATTTGTATCCAATGAAAATACATTAGAATGCCTTCTTGTCCATATTGCTCCTCTTTTCCTTGGGAACATGCATAAATGCATGTTGTCCCTCAACCAAGTTTTGGAGAACCTTGGTCGTGTTTGAATATTTTTGGGACTTCGACATCTTGGTCAAAGACATAGCGCCCAAGTGAAGTGGAGATCACAAGATATAGCCCCTTTTACGGGATTTTTGGGTTTATGGTTTATGTAACAAGTATGGGATGTCGTCCCATGGGTTTACCCATGCTTAGGCCTCTTTTGTAATGTATAAATGAGTAGCTAGGCGATGTAAGTAGTGGAGAATTTCTTGAGACCTAGTAGGCCGAGGTCTTAGTGCTAATGTTAGCTATGTGTAAGAATATGTGTTAAGGTTTGCAGAGATAAGTGCAAGTGTTTTGTAAGTGCTTTGTGCATAGACTGTGTAAAGGCTCTGTGCCTGGACCTAACTCAGGGAAGGAGGATCCGACGAGGTGCGCACAGATCTCTTGTCCTATGCGGAGTTGGCATTGTGGCTCTATGCATGTAAGAAGATTGGAAGAAGATAATAAAGAAGAAGAAGAGTTGGTGGACGTAGCCCCACGTTGTGGGTGAACCACATATATCATGTGTTGTGGTTTCTTTGTGCGATGTGGTTGATATGTTATTGATGTGATATATTCTTAGTGTTGTAATATTTATGTATGTTATATGCATCTGATGTAGTATCTTAGTGCCTTATATGTGAATGAATACTAGATCTACTTTGATGCTATGTGTTGAATGGTTAGATATATTTAGATCTTGATAAATACTGCAGTGTTCTGTAATTAGGGTTTTTGCCTGTAATGTGAATAAGGGTAACAGACTAATGAATTCTAATTGCTAAGTTCTCTATTAAGTATTTTGATCACAGATCTATGTCCCTGATAGGTTGTAGACACTTAAGTCCTACAATCGCCCCTGCCTCTACCTCAGGTGAGACTTCATATGCTTCGCAGGTTTTTCTGAAAGGGCCGATAGTGAGGGTTTTGTTGGTGCGCTGTTGAAGCATTGAACCTTGGGTCTGCCCCTGTGCCAAAAAATGGTTCCGTTGCTGAGACCTAAAACTGTGATGGTTGGGAACTGAAGAAAAGAGAAATCTCTGTCCATAGATCTGTTGATGTAGTGCGCAATATTCTACTTGATTTGCGAAGCTCTATGCTAAGAAGGGAGCCATATTTTTAGAAAAGAGGTAAGATTTTAAATATTTGTACTTTGATAAATGTAAGATAAGTGGAAATTTTTGTTTCGAAATAATGGATCTAGGCATGTTTGATAGATTTCACACTAGTCTGAAAACTAGGGCACAACTAGAAGAAAGAAGATTTGATATGAATAGATCTGATCAAATTAACGAAAGATATGTTATTCCTATGCATAGAAAGAATTTTTGGACTAACAAGTGGATGCAGGATCCTAGAAATAATTTTTTACAGGTCCATCACTGTGATCCCAGTGCACAATATAGGAAAGGTTGGGGATTGTTTAAGAGAAAGAGAGGACTGACGCTTTGTTATAATTGCAGAAGACCGAGACATCTTGCTAAGGAATTCCCTGGTACAGGTCCTAGTTGTATTTGCTGTAAAGCTGTTGGTCATGAGGTTTTGGATTGTCCTAGAATGATTGCTAAAGTTGAAAGGATGAAAGTGAGACAAGAAAACCATGAAGAAGGTCAAGAGACTAAGAATATACTAGAAAACCGGAAAGAATCAGAGGCTATATTATTGCATATGAAAGAAACACTGAATGATCACATAAACATCAGTTTACCAGAGATCTTAAAAGAGAAGCAGTGCATAGAAACAAGAATAGGAGACTTCGACATAGACTATGTATTGGATGCAGAAACACGGGTGAACATTATGCTATAAAGTACTTGGGAAATTTTGGCAAAGCTTGCTATGATTCCTTCATTGGGAGGAATAAGATTGTTTAAAGGAAAGATGATAACCCTATGTGGAAGAATTACTCATGTACGTATGAGTGCTCATGGAACATCGTCAAAAAAATAATTCAAGGTCATTAAGTTTGTTGAGAACAACGCTCCTTTTTCACTTTTCTCAGGAAGGACTTGGATTGAGAGAGATCATATCCAAAGGAATGAAGAAGAGGAAGCTATAGAAAAAAAAAAAAAGAATTAAGGGATTTCATGGATAGGTGAATAGCGTGCTTAATAGAAGAACATGAGGACAAGTCGAAGCTACTGAGGGATAGAGACCTGACTGTCGAAGTTGAAAGAACACAAGAAGGCTTAAAAAACTTATCCATGCAGAAGAGGAGAGCACCCACTCCAGAAATAGTAAGAGAAGAAGTATTACCCTCGAACCCTGTGAAAGACCCTCAACAGTGCAAAATTACTATGCTAAGAGAATATAAGAACAAGAATGGAAAGAGGAATCCAGAGACACAGACCATAAGAAATAAAGAAAGAAATCTTAGTAAGAAGAAAGCAAAGATAGAAAAATTGTAGGAGGTTCCAAAGAGGACTTCACAGATAGAAGGCTTGCAGAACTTGAACCTCACCGGAATAGTAGAATAACACAGACTGACACTTCGCCACGATGAATAAATATGACCATTTGAGGTGTCTCGATCGTTAGAACAATGCTCCAAAATGACTAGAAATGGAGTTATTGCCGGAAAGATCGCCATTGGACCATTGGTACTGCGCCATAACGGATGGAATCATATTGATTAAGGAATTTCTGTGCTTTGGAGGAATCTGTCATGACGTTGTCTATTTAGTCTGTCGCATGTCTCATTGGGGACAATTTTGCAAATTGTGATTATCCGAGACCATAGAGAACTGATTTCTATCGCACCTTGCTTATTGAGACCTCACCACCTGATTTTCTTACCTTGAGTGTTTGTCGACCTACTTGAGACATCCGATCTAGAGTGTGCATGTCGGACGAACTTAGCATAGTAGATAATTCTGTTGAGGAGATCCTAATAGACCTTATGGTTGAGAAGGTCATGTCAGCAGGATCACATGCCTCATTGACGAGAGGATTTCAAGCATCCCCATCGACTGCACGTCGATCTGGTCCATCCTGATCTGTGACATAGAAAAGAGGTAATCACCACAACGACCCGACGAATGTGAATCTCATCCCTTCGGTCTTGCCCGAATATATCCCACCTCTGGCTAGCATGGTTAGTCGTAACAACGTTCCGAGAGATTTCTACTATACACTGATCACTGCGTACCTACTGAAGGGGATATGCGCAGTTAGACTGTAGTTGGGATAGATTCTGACTCTAAAGATCAGTGATTTCAGCTTAGGAGACCGCAAGAATTATGGAATGCTCGCACCACATAAGTACTTAACAAAGAAAATGGGGAAGAAGCCAAATATAGTCCCCCAGCCATGGACCATGGATATCGTGAGATGCACAATCGTTAATGTGATGAAGATACCACACTTCGACAAACATAAGGAGGTTAACGCATGCATTAAACTCCTCCTGTTGTTCTTCCATGGCGAGTACCTATGGTTGGATAGGTGCATCACTATAGATCTGGAACTGATCCATCATATCACTGGATTGATCATGCAAGGACCGAACCCTCAGGATTTTTACCTAGGAAAGGCTGCAGATCACACCCTGGCGTAGGGAATAAAGGACACCTTTGGAGATGTAGAGAAGGGGAAGTGGGGCTACAAGGTAGCCTCCATCTAAAATGGCACAATTCACCTATCTTTCCATTTTATTGCTGGTAAGCTCGTTAGGAAGGATAGATCAATGTAGGTCACGGGGTTGGTCGTCGACCTCGTAGGAAAGTGCATCGAAGGGATGCAAATGAACTAGGCGATCTACCTCGTCAACCAGTTGGAGAAATATTGTCATGAAGCGCAAGACTAGGGCTACAAGTTTCACTTCAGTTGGTTTCTAATTCTCGTTTCCTTTATCACTTGGGAGATTCCGGAAGGAGCAACCTTCCTTGAAGTTGAGCCATCCGAACCACTGGCTGCGAGGTTCACCACCTTGTGGTACTCGAGCGATATGGCGAAGCAATGGCATTCAAACATTGTCTTCCACACTTAATATCTACAGCTCATGCGAGCCATTGATTCATCCCCCGAATGACTCCAAATACACTCCATCGGTTCAGGCTACTCACGAAGTTCCGCGCAGACAGGCACTTCATTTACATCACTGCGCGTAGGGATGAAACCAAGGAAGAGATACATTCGTACTATAAATTAACTGACGAAGACATGGAGGAGATAACTAAGGAGTGACCGACTAAATTCCTTGTACCGGTCGAGCAGACGAAGCTCTCCAACCCCAATATCATCGAAATTCCTATGGTCACCCGAGAAAAATTTGATGGACCTAGCAACAGCAAGAAGAAAAATAAGGAAGAGGTGCAGGAAATAAACAACGCATCAGAGGAAAATGCATCGGAGTCACCTGAAGGAGGAGGAGATGACGAAGTAGGCCAAAAAGAGGATGAAGGGGAAGAAGACAAGCAGGAACAGGGTGAAGTGACGCCACCTAAATATCCCCTTACAGAGGCCAAGACATCAAAGAAAATAAATATTTCCCCAAAGAAACCCTCAACGGGGAATAAGTCACAAGCCAATAAGCCTCAATTACATACTGTACTTATGGTGGATGATATCGAACTCATCATCGGAGCTGTATCAGATCATTCAGAGGACATTTTCCAGTGAAACAAAGACCAACAGGAGACAATGTATGATGGGATCGAGGTGGAGCTCAAAGGGGTATGACATGCTCTCTATTCGAGCTGTGTAGTGTCTACTGCGCCATTTTCATCATGGGGTAGTGAAGTAGGAGATGAGCCTACCCAGCTACGCAGATTATCATATGTGATAGAGGCCCACCTTCATCGAGTACATGAGGAAAAAGAACAAGCCAAAGAGGCCTTGAAGCACACAAAGGAGGAAGCCTTAGAGAAAAGTCGGGTTGCCAAGGAAGACAAAGATGACCTCCGAGTGAAGTTTGAAGAGGATAGAGCACAGATCCAGAGAGAAAAATATCAGCTACTCACGGAATAGATTGGATTTAGAGAAGCAATCACTCGAGCACTTTGATCCGTGCCAGGATTGACACAGATGGAGGAAGAGAAAACTGAGATCCAAGTGGGTAAGCTCCCTGAATCCATTCAATAGATCCAAGAAAGAGTAGTAGAACTGGAATTACAAGCAGTGCTGAGCACTCTGCAAGAAGTGTGAGACCAGAGGGAATAAACTACCTGGAGTGCAGTCAAACGAATCAATGCATTGGCATTATAATGCAAGCAACTTAGTAACCGAAGTGTGTAGACATATGAGTTCCTTTAGAGGACCCAGGACTAAGAACATTAGAAACACAGCTTCAGGAGGAAAAGCAACAAGCATCAATAGTGAAAGTGCAGCTGAAACGACCTTCAGTAGTTGAGAAGATGAAAAGGTCAAAGGAACATCGCATAGTTCAGCAGTAGGTCCATGCCATCCGGAGTAGAGTCATGGAAGTGACCCAGAGACTCCAGCCGGTACAGGACAAAGCCTGCACAATTTTTGAGGAGATCGAGGGACAAGGTGCACAATTGGAACAAGTGGTAACCACAGTGGAAGAATGCTTGGAAAGACCTGTCATCGAGAAAGTCATTCAGGAGTTTGTCGAGTAGGAGGCTCTGGCGAATCAGGAAGTTGAGGCAGCTCGAGCCAAGATCGAAGCCTTCGAAGCAGAATTGCCCAGATCAGAGTGACTCAGGATGAGTCACAGGTGAGTGTTGGGGGCTTGTTGGCCCTCGACCAAGTTTTGGAGAACCTTGGTCGTGTTTGACCATTTTTGGGACTTCAAAAGGATGGTCGAAGATGAAGCGTAGATTGCGGGATATCGCCTTCTTTTACTAGCTTTTCAGGTTTAGGGTTTATGTAACAGGTATGGGATGATGGCCCATGGGTTTACCCATGCTTAGGCCTCTTTTGTAATGTATAAATAGGTAGCTAGGCGTTGTAAGTAGTGGAGAAGTTCTTGAGACCTAGTAGGCCGAGGGCTTAGTGCTAATGTTAGCTATGTGCAAGAATATGTGTTAAGGCTTGCAGAGCTAAGTGCAAGTGTTTTGTAAGTGATTTTTTCACAGACTGTGTAAATGATCTGTGCTTGGAACTAACTCGGGGAAGGAGGATCTGGAAAGGTGCATGCAAATCTCCTGTCCTATGCGGAGTTGGATTTGTGGCTCTGTGCATGTAAGAAGATTGGAAGAATCTAATAAATAAGAAGAAGAAGAGTTAGTGGACGTAGCCCCATGCTGGGGGTGAACCATGTATATCCTGTGTTGTGGTTTCTTTGTGCGATGTGGTTGATATGTTATTGATGTGATATATGCTTAGTGCTGTAATATTTATGTATGTTAGATGCATATGATGTAGTATCTTAGTGACTTATATGTGAATGAATACTAGATCTACTTTGATGCTATGTGCTAAATGGTTAGATATATTTAGATCTTGATAAATACTTCGTTGTTATGTAATTAGGGTTTTTTCCTATGATGTGAATAAGGGTCAAAGACTAATGAATGTTAATTGCTAAGTGATCTGTTAATTATTGTGATCAAAGACCCGTGTCCCAGCTAGGTTGTAGACACTTGAGTCCTACAACCCTCCCCGCCTCTACCTCGGGTGAGACTTCATCTTCTTTGCAGGTGTTGCCGAAAGGGTTGGTAGTGAGGATTTTGTTGGTGCACTGTTGAAGCATTGAACCCTGGGTCTGCCCCTGTGCCAACAATGCATCATAAACAAACACTTTGATATATGTCAATGAAGGTTTCTTACCCAACCATACCTCATTTGGATTCGTTTCTACTAGCGCCGAAAAATGAGACATATTCACGAGATATCTTGTAGTCTTGACTGCCTCCGCCCATAAATCTTGTGCGAGCCCAACACCATTGAGAATGATCCTTGCCTTATCCATCAACATTATATTATTTCTCTCGACAACTCCATTTTTCTATGGGGTATATGGTGTGTTATTTTTGTGTGCTATGCCACACTACTTACATAATTGATCAAATTCCTTTCCATAGAATTCACTACCATTGTCAGTCCTCAACACTTTAATCCTCTTCTCTGTCTGGTTTTCCACAAGATTTTTAAACTCCTTAAATATCTTGAAAACCTTTGATTTCTTCCTCAAGAAATATATCTATGTCTTCCTGAAAAAATCATCTATGAAGGAGACATAATACATGGATCCACCAAGTGAAGGCACTGTAACCGGGCCAAACACATCACTATGCACTAGTTCTAGAATCCCATTTTTCCTTATCGCTACAGATGGGAACCTCACCCGAATTTGTTTCCCATATATGAAATGTTCACAAAAGTCAACTTCTAAACCACATTCAGGAAAACCTTTGACCATACCTTCGCTTTGCATAGCTCGAAGTCCTTTTTCTCCAATGTGTCCCATCTTCTCGTGCCATAGCCTGGTTAGGTTGATTTCATCATGTCTTGTAGAGTCAAATTGAACCTAGTTGGCTTGGGTCGAGTTGAGTTGTGTCGACATTGAGTTGAGTCGAGTCATAGTCAAGTTGATTTAAGGAGAAACGATGATGTTGCATCCAGTTGAGTCGACATTCCCTAACAACTTGTACATGGTACCAATCCAAACATTTCTCATTAATACCATTGCACCTCTGACCATATTTCACGAATCCTTATAAAATAGAGTATGCACACCTACATCACTCATCTTTCTGATAGATATCAGGTTTCTTACCAAACTTGGAATGTGTAGCACACTTGGAAGGGTCCTTTTCCTCCCATCCTACAGTTTCAACCAGAATCTTCTCCATCTGACAATTTTGGTTGTCGAGTTATCCACCAATAACAAATCACCCCCATCACATCATTCATATTCATAGAACCATTATTTATTTGGTTTCATATGATAGGATGCTCCTGAGTAGATCAACAAACATCTTGATACAACTGTGTACTGGTCGACGCTAGGTACATATCACCTCCCTTGTCCGAGGTCATATTTCTTTCAGTCGACTGCTTCTCATCGGATCTAGAACTGACTTCTATTTCCTTCGACTTACATTCCTTTTTATAATGCCCAAATTTACCCTTAACCAGGAAAAACAATAATCCTTTGATCTTTCTTCTCTCTTGTTGTCTTATTCTTATAACCCTAAATTGCTCCATACATGCATACCTGGCTTTTGACCCTCTTACATGAAAATTTTTCCAAGCCATCACTGAAAAACTCTTCTTAAAAACACTATTTTTGAATATGTACGCACCCTACACCACTACTTCCTGTGTACAAACTCTTGCTGCACCACTACATCTCACGTACGTACGCTAGATGCACCATTACAACCCGCGTATACTTGCAAAAGTTGCAAGGAATTCGTTGAGATTACGGGATATTGGGTAGTTTTCCAACTGATCCATTGCCTATATCCTATCACCCAACCAAATAACCATCCTTTTGTCATATAAAGGAGGCGTTGGGGTATCGTTCCTAAGATAATCATAAGAACAACGAAACTATGCCCGTTTCACATCCCCTCCTTGCCCCAAATAATTGCAGCCACCTTGTGAGATTTGCATAAGAATTTCCCATTTTTGCTGTTTTCCTCCATCATAAGCCTATTACATTTCCCTAGAGATAAGTGTGAGAGGAGAAATATATGTGGAAGCGCAGTTGGAACTTGGTGAAGAGGATCCCGAACTAGGTTTGTGGAGCAGATGCCGACCTTGTTCTAAGTAAACATTGTGATATCAATAAAATAAATACTTTTCCTGTCCCAAAATATGATGTGTCAAATATTTGTATTTGATTTATGCTTTATTATAACATACAACCCATCATTTATATATGAGATGCATGTTTTGTAGTTTCCTGTTTATCTATTTGTGAATGCAGGCCATCCATGGGAGGAGGTTTGCATTCAGCAGAACTATCAAATGTGAGAGGATCGACACCAAACGTGGAGTAAAAGGTAAATGTTCTAACCCTAAATTGCACCACACATTCTTACCTGGCATCAGGCCAACTCTTATCCTCTCTTTGTCAAAAACACTGCTGAACAACTCTTTGAAAATCCTCTTGTGTAAAGGCCCACGCTTCCTAATCCATTACTGCACGCGTGTACATGCTGGCTGACCCAAAACAACCTGCGTGCACCGACAAAAGCATGAAAAAAGGAAAGTTGCCGACGGAATAAAAAGATGTGGGTGAGTTAACTGAAACTCTCGGCCATGCATGGCCAAGGGTTCGTCCAAATACCTAGCTCCTTCTAGCCTATAAAAGAAGGGGTAGGGGTACCATTTAGAGAGGAAGAATATAGCAAAGAAACTCTGCCCATTTACGTATTCCATTGTCCCAACCCTTTAGCCTTTCCTAATGCCAAAGGAGATTTAAAGCAAAGCAGTTGAATGATAGAAGAAGAGGAGCCCAGGATCAGGTTCAAGGAGCGGTGGCCGGTCTCAACTTTTGTAAATTTGATTCATTTTAAGTAATAAAGAGAATGCTTTTCCCGTCCCAATTCATGAACTTTTTATGGTTTTATTAGTTTATGTTTAATTTCTAACCTGTGAGTATATAAGTAGTATGCATGGATAGTTGTTGCTCGTCTTGAATGCAGGTCAACTTTGGAAGGAGTATTGCGAACAAGTAATCAAGCACAACGGAGGATCGACATCAAATGCCGATAACAAGGTAGGTGGATCTTTCCATGCATTTACTAAGAAAAGGGGATTTAAATCTAGGGATGAAGGTAGAAAGTAATTTGTATTCGGTCATATCTACATGCAAAGTCTGAACTCTATTTGCTAGTCCGTAGGGCGTTTTTCCCCAACAACAGAATTGACGACCGTACTGGGGAGAATCTCTAGGGTTCCTGGAATTTTATATAGTTTTTGGGTAGTTTAAAGACTAGTTTTTCTTGCCTGTCTTTTCTTTTTGTTTCTGTAAAGTCTGAGCTATCAGGGATTCTGGTTTTCCATACTAGCTTTCCCTGACTTTTTCTTGACTATGTTGTTCGGGACCTACATAGGTACACGTGGCCTGCACAAGGCCTGCACGCATGTACCTGCGCCCTATCCTCTTGCAGCCCATGTGTGAACACTAGCTGTAGAGGTAGAAGTAGCGTGTAGGAGTTCAGAGAGCCTCAGAGGCAGTCCTCCTCTTCCCTGTCAGAATCACACATTCTCAGGGGGTTTTCTGAAATTCTGTCTGAGTCTTGTTTGCTAACAGTCCTATCTCAGATTGTTTTTGCCTTATTATTTTTTTCCTTGCATTATTTATTTTTCTGTTAGAAAGAGTATCCAAGCCTTCAAGGGATCCTGGTTATCAATATCAGTGGTCTCTTCCTGGTTTGGTCTGTCTGTTTTCATTTTTTCCATAGAGATTAGATATACACGCGACCTCCACAAGGTCAGCCCGCGTGTACACGCCCTCTATCTCTATTCAGTGCGCATTTGCACGCGTGTTGTTTGAGTAACAATCACGTGCTTGTATAGGATACTTTTTGTTCAGGGTGGGGCAGTCATCCCCTCCTTTGATAAGAAGTATTCCTCTCAGGTGTTTGAATATTGTTTGAGCAGTCAATAGCTTAGGATTATTTTTACCCTTAGCTTGCTTTTTCTCATTTAAAACGTTGTCAGTTTTTTTTTTTTTTTTTTTAACGGTTTTTAGACAAGTGTGAGAGTCATTGTTTTTACAATTGCTATTGTGTGATTTTCTAATCTGATTCTTTGAGATCTGCGCTTTAAGCCAGAATTGTTTTTCTTGGTTTTTGCTTGTCGGTATTTTCCCTTTCTTGCTTTACTAGCACTTAAATAAAAAAAAATCTCTTTTCATTTTCTTCTTTGGTTGAAGAGTGTGTTTTTGCATCATTAGCTAGGGAAAAGTCTTTTATTTCATAAGTTTTTGCAGTTCACTTAGATCATAAGTAGTTCGTAGTCAAGTGAAATTCCTTTGATTTTTCTATCCAAAATCTTAAAAAAGTTAAAAAATCTTTCTTTTTGAAAAGTTGTTGAAATTTTGCATTCAGTAAAAGTTTTGTTTCTAGATTTTTTATTCATTTTTTGCTTTCGTCTTTTACACACCATCAGTTTCACCCTCATACCCCTTTACGTAAGACAAAGCCATAAAAGTAACGCTAAATTTAAAATCTACTAGACTTTTATGTTTGTAGGGTTCACAAACTAGTTCAGGACTAGGGCCTTGAATTAGGATTGGAGAAGAAACTCTTCAAGGCCTTTTTAAATCAAACATTGGAGTCTGAGATAGGGAGTGTCTAAGTCCAGTTTTGTGGAAGTTATATGGGACCCCCCTCTAACAAAGGGGATAAACACGAGGTCACGTGCGGAAAGGTGGTGGAGATAACCCCTCCAAAGCCGAACCAATCGTAGTGGAGAACACATATAAAGGGCTTGTTTTGGGATTCCGTCGTTTACATTTGCCACGGGGCTTTGTGGGTCTTGAATCCATTCAAGGTCCTCAGTTGTCTTCTAGACCATTTTCTCTCGATACCCTTGATAGGTTTCGGGCTCGATACCCTGCTCATTGTGGTCTATCCGACTTTTGACTGTACCCGCCTGGTGACTGTTCGCGTGCTGGCAACCTAGTTGCCAATCTTTGTTAGGGACATACACAGGTGACTATGGGGGTATACCGTGGTACCTAGGATAGACATTGGGCCATGCTTTGTAGAGTATACTCAGAGGGTGCTTACATGTTCGAGTTGCACTTGCATCGGTAAGTTTCTCTAGTGTTGGCTGTTGTAACTGTTCTTCCAATTAATTTAGTGTTTGCTTGTCTTATCTTCTAGGGACTTTTTTCTTAGTGTGTGTTAATTTTGAGTGTTTAGACTACCTTAGAGTGTCTTGGATCTTCTCACACAGTGGAGGATCCTGAGCTCCGCCAGTCACAAAGGCTTCTTGGCCTGCCGTCGATTACACTGGAGCCACCCCCGCCACCATTAAGGCAAAAGCTAGACCAACAAGGGTCTTTTGAAGCGACTGGGTTACAAACCATTGTGCCCAAAAAAACCCCAGAGGAATCGACCATTTTTAACCTTGAAGCAACTACTCTTGGCTCGATTGAAACCTCA
>ML853588.1:10018-29522 GCA_009831015.1 Picea engelmannii
AAAACCTTAGGAAAAAGAAATCCTAGGTGTGTGTGAAGTAACTCCAACACCCCCCCTGAACATCACTATGGTGAAAATAAAGATTGGGTCCCGGCAACAAGGCCATGTTAGGTACCCAAGTACAAAAGATACACTGAAAATAAGTGAGGAAAGAGGGAAAACCTCATGGGAAAACCCCCCCCTCAAGGTACAATGTATGTAAAAAGAAGAACTACAGTTGCTAGGCAACTGTGTCCTTCACTCCAAGATGACCTCGCAGAGAATGGAATTTATTCTCAGTGAAGGTCTTGGTGAAAATGTCTGTCGTCTGTTCTGCTGAAGGACAGAACTGTAAGTCGATGATCCCCTCATGTAATAAGTCCTGGATGTAGTGCATGTGGATCTTGATGTGCTTCGTCCATTGCCTCTGAACTGGATCTTTGCAGAACTTCAGAATACTCGGATTGTCACACCAGATGACAATCGACCGATGAAACTGAATGCCCAACTCAGTGAGAAAATGTTGTAGCCACATAGCTTGAATGTTTATGTTAACTACCCCTCTATACTCTACCTCAGCTGAAGATAGAGCAATGGAAGATTGCTTCTTGCTCGACCAATAGATAGGCCCAGAACCAAGACTGAGTGAGTAACCATATGTGGACTTGCGATCAATGTTATCGCCAGCCCAGTAGAAATCGGTAAAACCAATGAGATATAATGTAGAGTCTGCTGCATAACGAATCCCAAAGGTGATGGTGCCCTATACATATCGAAGGATACACTTTGTAGCTTTCCAATGTAGCTCATGCAACTCCTGCATGAACCTGGAAACTGTGCCAACTGCATATGAGAGGTCTGGTCTGGAGTGTGTGAGATACAAAAATCTCCCCACTAGTTGTCTGTACAGTGTGTTGTCAACCAATGGAGTCTCCCCGCCATCCTCAAGTTTGAATCTTGATAGGAAAGGAGTCAGAGCAGACTTGCATTCTGTCATGTGAAATCTCTCAAGGAGATCTCATGCATACTTGGTTTGAGACAGTTTGATGCCTGATGCATCCTGAATAATCTCAAGTCCAAGGAAGAAATGTAGCGGACCCATGTCCATCATCAAAAACATGTCATGAATAATCCTCTTGACTGCAACAATCACTGAAGTCGAGCAACCGGTGATCAGCAAATCATCGACATATAGAACTAAAAGTAGAAGTGAATAAGCCATCCTGAGCATGTATACATTCGGGTCTGATTTACAACGTACAAAGTTCTGTGACAACATGCAGGATTCCATCTTGGCATACCATGCCCTCGGAGCCTGCTTGAGGCCATAAAGTGACTTCTTCAGTCGACAGACCAAAGATGAGTCCTGCATAAATCCTTGGGGCTGCTCCATGTAGATCTCCTCAGAGAGATCACCGTGAAGAAATGCATTCTTCACGTCCATCTAATGGACTTCCCATTGTTATTGGATAAATCCGTAAGTGCGGACACAAACCGATCTCCCTAGATCCACCTAGATCTAGAACAAAGCAAGACAGAATGATACTCTTTCCCTAGATTTTAACTATTGAATGTACTAGAAAGCACGATTAAAGAAAATACCTTATGATCACTTCCTTTGATCTTTGTTTCTCCTGCTTCGCTCCAGTTCTCTCGTACAGTCAAGATCAAAACAATACAAACCAACCGAAGTGAAGAAAGCACAATCTATTCAACAGTCAATTTATGTATATGATCAAGGAGTTATACAATAAAGTGGAACTAACTTTATGGGAAAGGGACACATTACTGTATCATATTGATGGAAAGTAAAGATTACAACCTGAGCCTTGATGTTGAAAACTTCCTTTCAATGGCCCTTAGCTCTGACACACACACTTGCTCACTTGCATGAAGAAGATCAACCACCTTTGATAAACTTGCTGGAGTTCTCTAGCTATTGTAGCTTCGGTCCTTCACACAGTCTTTCACTAATTCTCCAATAAATCTCTTTCTTGTTTGCTTCCAACCTTTTCCATGAGAATCCCCTCAATGTATAGGAGAGAATGAATTAGTTACTTGGATAAGAATGATCCCAAAATATCAGGAAATCCAGTACTTAGATAACCATTCAAATGTCATCTCATCCTTCTAGAATATTCCCTTCTAGAAGCTTCGAGAATTCATCTTTTTCCCTTCTTTAGAAAGATTTCACACCCTAGTAGTTAGAAACAGTGTGAAATTCTCGTACCCTGGCTTAAGGCAGCCTGCGAGAATCATGCATTATCGCAGGAAAAAGTATTAGCAGCCTGCGAACCTTCCTCAAAACTGTGATTTCTGGAAAGAGATGAAGGTAACTTTTCTCAGGAGAAAGTTTTAATGAAGAGCCTGAGTACACCATCATCAATACATCATCATGATGACCAAAATCATGGGTAACACCCATCCCTTGGTTGTCGCAATGGAAAGAGCCAATCGAATGGAATCCATATTCGCTATTGGAGTGAAGGTCTCATCATAGTCAATACCATGAACCTGTTGAAAGCCTTTGGCGACAAGCCTGGCTTTGTATCTGCTGATCTATCCATCTGTTGCGCTCTTGGTCCTGTAGACCAATCTGCATCTGATAAGTTTCCTCCCAGAAGGAAGGGGAACCAGATCCCAAGTCTGGTTCTCGAGGAGGGAATTGTACTCCTCCTGCATGGTGGATTCCCAAAAGGGATTTCCAGCAGCCTCGCCATAAGACTGTGGATTTGAATATTGAACCAAGAAAAGATGCCTGGAGGGCAATGATTCAGTGGTAGTGAGTGAAATAGGAGGCTCCTCGAAACAAGATCGAGTCCTCCTAGTATCAGCTGGATCACCAATGAGATCCCTTGCATCCTGAAGAGTAGTTTGTGCCCACTTGGGCCTCTGCTCTAGCTCTATAACTGAATCTGGATGATCTGACTCTACATCTAACTGTACCAACTCTGAATATGAATCATCGAAGTCCTCTGAATCATAACTCTCATCTGAAGAAGAGCCAGCATGTGCATGCTCATCATCTTGGACAGGTGGAAGAGTGAAGGTGTCTGCATGCGACTATTGAGGTACATGCGAGACACTTTCCTCGAATTGGACACTATGCTCAATGATGAGTCGGTCCGAGGAAATATCAATAAGCCGATATCCCTTCACACCGTCGGGGTATCCAACAAAAATGAACTCAGTGCTCTATGGATCAAGTGCCTTCCTCTTTTCAGAGGGAATCCAGGCCCATGCACATGAACCAAAAATGCGAAAGTGGGCCACTTCCGGTTTGAGGCTGCTCCAAGCCTCATAGGGGGTCTTATCCTTGACATATCTATGGGTTTTGGATGTATTTTTCATAGTTAAGTGCTTCGGCCCATAGTCTCTGTGGTAATGAATTTGCATGCAACATGCAACATGCCATCTCCTTTAGAGATCTGGTTTTCCGCTCAACAACTTTGTTTTGTTGCGGAGTGTAGGGAACTGTATGTTGCAACTGAATCCCTACCTCATGGAAAAGATTATGAATTTCATGATTCACATACTCTCCCCCATTATCAGTTCATAGGACTTTGATCTTCTTTCCAAACTGTGTCTCAACCAAAGCTTTGAAATCTTTGAGGTGTTGAAAGACCTCAGATTTTTTCCTGAGAATGTATATCCAAGTAAAATGTGAGAAATCATCAAAAAAAATGAGAACAAACCTCACTTTGTTGATCGATGGATGCGGAAAAGGACCCATGAGGTCACTGTGGATCAGATCTAAAGGTGTAGAAGCTCGCTGAGACTTTCCTTTGATGAATTTCTCTTGAGGGTGTTTTCCAAGAACACATCCCTCACATACTCCCTTGGAGAAGAGGATGTTTGGTAAACCATCAACTAATCTGTGCTTGCTAAGTTGTTGCATGTATCTGAAATTCAAATGTCCAAACCTTCCGTGCCATATCCTACTACTTTCATCAGCATGAGTGCGCAGTAAATCAGAATCAGGTTCAATGAATTCAGAAAATGTATACAATCTAGATTGATGATTTACCTCACCGGTAGCAACCCTGGAGTTCGTTTGCATGTCGTATATGTCCACGGAATTTGGTGTGAATACAAATTTATTTTCGGTGCCAGAATTATTCATCTAATACATGGAGAGAAGGTTGACAGAAAGCTTGGGAACATGTAGCACGTTCTCGAAGCTTCCGTTGGTGAGTTCAATCCTTCCTTTGCCGGTGACTTCGACAAAAGAGTTGTCCCCCATCAGAATAGGAGGACCTTTGCATGCATCCAAAGAAGAATAAACTTCTTCTGAGGCAGCCATGTGATGTGATGCTCCTGAATCTATGATCCAAGCACCGAGAAAGGAGTTGATGGCAACCAACGCATGGCTAGAATTGCCTTTCTTGGAATTCGGATCTTTTGGCTTCTTCTTCTTTGCACCCTCAGGGATGCGATCTCCAAGGTTGTTTTTCTGAAGTATCTAAGACATCATATCTATTTGTTTTTTCATGCATGTATATTCCGAATGGAATCCTTTGTGACAGTATGTGCATTTCTCTCCTTTTCTTCCCTTTTCTCCTTTGGATCCGGAGGCATCGGTGAAGGGTTTTGTGTACCCTTCCTTCTTCGTATGTGCATGAGATTTCCTCTTATATTTATCTTTAGATTTCTGATATTTGTGTCTGCCATCATGCACAGTGAGTGCATGCGCCCTTGGGCCTTTGATTGTTCCCATGTTGATGAGCTTGGTTTTCTCTTGTGTCAAAGATTCGATAAAGTCCTCAAGAGAAGGCATCTTCTAGGTGGTTCTAGATCCGAATCTAAAAGTATGAAATGTAGATACTAATACTAAGAATTCAGGACCAATCTTGGAGAGAATGGTGAGAACCATTTGTTTCTCCTCCTTCGATTTATCAACCTCGCAATCTTTGAGTTGCGACAGTAAATCCTTGAATTTTGTAAAGAAATCTTGGATATTCTCGAAGCTTTTTGGATCCAATGTGAGAAAATCCACCTCCAACATGCATCCCCTCATGTCATCCTATTTTCCAAAGAGCCCTTCCAATATGTTCCAAGCTTCATTTGGATTTTTACAGGAAGATATATGAAAAAGGAGATCAGGAGAAATAAGACTACAAATTGTTCTGAGTGCCTCATCCATGCGATTTAAGTGCTTGGATTTTTCTATGGCTAATGTCAGCTCTGTATCTGTATTCATGGTTAACCTATACAACCCTCTAGATCATATATGTATGTCTATTTTCTCCTTCCATGCAAAATAGTTGTAAGGTGTAAGAATGAATTCTTTTTGGAATTCCATCTTTCCGCTGTCTTCAATCTTTTGTACCTGCAAAAAAAAAAATTGGGTGTAGCTTTTGCTTAGCACTCCATCAGATATGATACCATGTAAATTTTTTGAACCTGCACATAATATATCTAGCTAAACAATGATACACACATTTGCAGAGATAATTGGAAAAGGAAGAAGAAGGAGAGAAAGAATAGAAAGAATTATAATTAACCGTTGTGAATAATGAATAATTTACACATGATATACTCTGTATAAATCAATGAGTTCAAATTGAGGTAAACCAAGTCGCCATAGTTGTGGTCTAGAGTGATATGGACACACACCAACAGTTACAGGAGTGAACTACCACCTATTCTAGTCTCTCAAGCAGTTACGGGAGTGAACTGCCACCTAGTTGAGTTAACTAGTCAACTAGTCTTCAGTTAACTGACTGAACAGAAAGTAGTGAGGAGTTAACTCAAGGAATCAAGGCTAATGCACCACTTTGGTGATGATACCAAGGCAAGGTATAATTATCATGGTGGTGATCCCAATGCAACATCTAAACTCAACTCAACTAGTCAAACTGAAGTGTGAACTGAAAGAGAATATTCTCCAGGTGGAATATTCTCTCCTAAAATATAGGATACTGGATAATGACTAATTATGACTAATAAACAAATAAAAACCTTAGGAAAAATAAATCCTAGGTGTGTGTGAAGTAACTCCATCATGAGGGAGATACTTCTTTTCTTGGTATCTTCTCTACTGGTACCTGTGGAGTGCTTGTTTGTGAAATGATGGTAGGTGAAGGTTGTTGTTCAATGTCTATCAGAGTGTTTTCCTCCCACTCTGTCTGGTTCATGAATTTCTCAATTTATGGTTTAGGAACATGAGCATAGGGATAAATCTTGTTCTTTAACCTGGTTTCTGCAATGATGCCACAGGGGTCATAGTGCCAAGGAAAAATGAGACTAAACTTCATTTACTTTAACATCTTACTGGATTCTTCCCCTGCAGCTCATTTGTTACAAATAAAAGAACCTATATGTCCCTTGATCCTCAATTGTTTCTTCTTTTTGAAAGCCACAAAGTGAATATCATCGAAATTTATCATTTGTCGAATATACTCCAGAGCTAATATCCTGATAGGTAAATACTTGGGAAGCTTGTAAGGGGTTAATTCACATCTGTATACCTTGATCTCTGTGCGATCCTGGTATAGGTACCAGTCACTTGTTTTAGCTAGGTCTAACAAGTGTAGAATCCTTTGAATTTCTTCATCTATCCTTGGTTTCGTTCTTCCACTGAGCATGGTTACCACTGGATGGTAAAAAATATCAATGAACTGCTTCAAATTGAACTTAGATGAGTTCTTTCTCACTAATGATGTCCAGGATTTGACAGGTTGTGGGTTACCATCTTGGTCTAGACTCTGCATGGAGAAGGAGAACTTATCTTCTTGGAAAAAGATGAACAGGTACACCAAGATTGAAGAATACCTGAACATACCCTCTGTAGAAAATTTCAAGAGTTGTTCATGGATGTTGTCGGCTAGAAACTGGTTGTAGTTGAACTGTATAGTATCCTTCTCTTCGGTGGAAAAAATGGATAAGAAACCTAGGATGGGTTCATCTACCCACTTATCTGAATAGTATCCTAGGAGGAAACACAAGGAAGAAACGGTTTGGTTTCCTTTTACTGAGAAGATGGATGAATGGTACAAGAGGTTCATCTTGGGTAATTGAGCATTTTCAGGGAGGAAGAGCTCAAAGATTTGAGCTCTCTTTGGGAACGACAAATTCGGGTACATATCGGTCAGAATCTCGATGAAAAAAGGGGAAAGGGACTCGGCTCTGGGTATTGATATACCTTTTAAGCTCTCAATGACAAGTTGATCCTGGATGACTTTTTCGATTTCTTCATCAAGGTTGAACCTTAATTCCATCTTTACAATATCAGGCTCACAACCATATCCTTCCTCTATCTGCAAGTCAAAGGGTATAACAATTTCCTCTCTTTTTGGAGGAGGAAGACTTTCCAAGAATTGTTTAGGATCTTGGAAATCATATGACTCAAATTGAACATCCAATAGTTCAAATTCATTTTCTAATCTTTCAGCAACTAAACCAAGAAAACAACTTTTACCTTCGGGTGTGAGTTGGTTGGATTTCAAACAAAGAAATACTGAGGTTGAGAAATTTTCATCAATCTGAAATTCTACTAACTCGTCCCTCACAGTTTGTAACTCTTCACCAGATAAAGGATTTTCCACATACCCTGTCATCTTGGATCACTATAAATGCTTTGAAATATGGATTCTTTGGCGGTGAAGTCGCTATGAACTTTTGAATCTCAAGATCTTGAAAAATGGAGTCGCCAGGTGAATGGTACAACCTTCCTATGTTTGGCTTCTGTTCACCATAATAATTCAAATTTGAACTTGATATAATTTTATGAAGAACCTGAAAGCTCGTTCCCCAGTATGGTTGCCAAGATGTTAGCACTTGGTAATTTTCTTTGGGATGTATCAAAAAAACCCCAAGGTAACCATTTCAACCAGCTTTAGATTGTATTATGACCCATACAATTAGAGAGGGCTCTCTCTAAACCAAAAGGCTTTTACTCTCAATAGATATACAATAATAACACTCATAGGTCAGATCCCGGTATAAAATAGGTTTTTTTTTTTGTTTTAAAAGGGTTGGTAGGACCATCTTGAGGAGGAAACCATTGGGCAATGGATTCAAAGTATGAGCTTAAGGATATTGATTTAATAACTGGTTGTGTGCTTTCTGAAAACAGAGGCAAGGTAAGTGATGTTTTTCAGCAAATAATAAGTATTGAGATGGCAACAGGAAATAGAAGGTGACAGCCCATCATATTGAGAGAATATAGCAAAGGATGAGTTATCAATATAACTTTAGAAGAAGAAACACAAAGGGGATATATCGCCATGTATATAGCATCGAATATAGA
Source organism: Picea engelmannii (assembly GCA_009831015.1). Lineage (NCBI taxonomy): Eukaryota > Viridiplantae > Streptophyta > Pinopsida > Pinales > Pinaceae > Picea > Picea engelmannii. Next base: position 18,249 of record ML853588.1, read on the forward strand.
TGAATTCTGAACATGAAATCCAAACATAAACAAGTATTCGCTGCATGAATGGAGCATCAGATAAGATGAATTCCAAACATATACTCTCAATCGAATGATGGGAAAGAAAAAAACATAATGAGGGAAAGCGTTAACGGGAAAAACACATTGAGAACAACACCGTAATGAATATTCACTTCATGGAAGCATTATACTTCTACATTAACTCATACAAAATGTTCAAGAAAAAATTACACAGTCCAATAGCCTCTTTGGCTGAAATTTGAACCCCTTTTCTCAAAGAAATTACAAAATATATATAGAATAAACTCTTCCCTAAACCGTGGAGGTTGAATTCAACCAATTTTCCAAAGATAGAATCAGTTACATTGAATTTTAGAACTGCCTACGAGAAAAAAAAAAAAAGGACCAAACTTTCTGAAAAATAGGGGTCAAAGACTTGATCATATATTTTGAATCTTGATAGTTGTTACAAAACTGGAGGATTTTTTTGTATACGAACTCGTCTTGGAGAAAAACCTCCCTATGTTTTTGGAAATTCATCTCTAGCTCTCTGGAATCTGCATCCAAAAAACATGTCTAAAATAAGAAATAAGGAGACCAGAAAAATAGGGTGTAAAGGTTCCTTTGAATCTCTCAATATGTGACACCTATGAAGAAAATGAAAGAGATTAATGTTATTTGGCCCGTTTTTGACAATAACCTCTTTCGTATTTTTAAAATTCATCACCTTTTGTACGAAAATAGCTTTTGAAGATGACTGGTAAAATAGTAAAAATATGCAGTAAATCCCCACCGAATGCTAGAGTTGTTACTTGAAATCTGGGATATTTGTTGCCAAATGTTCTGGAGATGAGCTTCTTTAAGTTGGTTTCATGGATAAATATACTCGACCCAATCCTATGCCATTTCATCTTACTAATTCTGCTCCTGAAGATAGAGATACTCTACCACGTGAAGATATAGATCTCGATGGTTCACTGATAATCCTCAATATAGGAGTTGATATTAACTATCACATGTTATGTGTTTTTACCTATGAATATAAAATATTCCATTGGAAACCCCTTCTAGAAGGATGATCCATTCGATCCAATCTTTTATCATTTGTATTCAACTAAATGTGGAGTTGGTACCGAGATGGATTCCTTGCTTTATGAAGGATGATTCACATATTCATTAATAAAAACCTTGTTTTGACTTCCACCATAGGTCAAAAACTCAAAATTAAGAACTTTGGTAGCAAAAGTACTTTGTTTTTCAGAGTAAATATTACTAGATTATCTAGTTCACACTTATGCAGTACTTTTATTTCCCATTCCTGCATATTCAAACTATATAGGTGTCCATACATAGAATTCTTATAATAGTAACAACTTATGGTCCAAAAGGTTTACAATATGCAAAGCAATCCACCAACACTAAAGAGAATAAAAAAATGCTCTTGTCACTTAAAAACACTGTCATACCCACCATCACCTTTCATCAAATCTTATCCACACATTTTCATAGGATGAATAACTCCATTAGGGCTGCAAAAATTCACTATAAGTGCTCTTTAAATATTTTACCTCATTTTCACGCAATCAAAAGCTGCAAAACAATCATTTCTAGAACTTTAGTAGCATTGTTTCCTATTTTCAATGTTTTGGCACTGTAAGAGTTGTGTTTCAGCACTTTTGTAGCATTTTGACTTGATGGAAAATCTGAGTATACCATTTCTGGTTCAAAGGTAACAAACTTTGTCTAGCATTCCTCATGAAATCCTCCCTTCCTCTTCAAAGTTCAAAACTTCCAGCGAAAAAAACGTTGTTGTATAACAGAGATGCTTGTTTTCCCATCCAAACTGTAGGAGATATCTTATTGTAGACACAACAAAAAATTGAAACTAAATCCACTGTAATTTTTTGGCTCTTTCCTTTCAACTTAACACTGTTGAACAGTTAACATTCAAATTTTAAATGTATCTCATCAACACTTACTGTTGTTTGATGATGCTCTCGAGCATTGATCCCTCCACGGGTGATAATGAAACTCTGTCAGACACCTACAAATATATTATAAACACAACTATTCATTTTAGTGATTTATTTTCAATCGTTGGACATCTTCTTAACACTTGGAAAAATCGTCATCCATAACTGCAACATAGCGACTACGTTATCTCCCTTTGACACTTGAGTATAGGTTGTTTTTATTCAAAAACGGAGGTCACCCTTGGTGTTAAAACTTAATACATTAAATGTGAGTGATCTAAGATTGGATGTATATGCCCTGCATGCTGGAAGAAAAACCTAGACGATGTTTTATGGATTTGAGGGGCTCTTCTGCGTTTGGCACTTAGTATTTAGTAGGATCTCAGAGATGAACACATAGTATTTGATGCACCTTCCAAATCCACATATTCATGAGTCGATAACACTAGTTCTTACCTTGTGATGACAGAAACGCAAAATCCTTCAAACTTCTTTGATATTTGTGGATTCCACTTTGCATTTTCACTATGTGCCATGAGCAATCTTCTTTAGGGTCTTTTTGAAAATAGTTTTGCAAGAAAAAATTGTTTTCAACCCCCAATTCATCATATAGATATCAATCAACATCCTAATTACCCTATAAATTATAGGGTCCTAACAGAAAGGAGAGGTGATGGAGCATGAAATTTAAGGGTATGATGATGTTGTGAAATGCATGAAGTATGAAGCATGCAGGTGAATTTTTAAGTACTTTGTGTATAAATATTTTAGATTGTTTCCTATACAGATCTTACTAAGTTGGTGCTCAAATGAAGAGATTGGTGTCTCTAGTAGGTTGGTGCCTACACAATATCTTGTTGAGTTGGTGCTTAGATAAATAAATTGTTGTCTCTAGTAGGTTGGTTCCTAAAATATTTGTAACAGTAGGTTGGTTCCTATAGGAATTTATAAAGATAATTTTTGGGGGTTTTCTCCCACAAGGGTTTCCAATTTAAACTTTGTGTATTGTGATTTGAGTTTACATGAATTTATTGTTTCAAAGATAATGAATGATTGATGAATGCTCTTTTAAAGTAAAGAGTATCTTATATTGATTCACCCCCCCCCCCCTTCTCAGCATAATCATAATTTCAACAATTGGTATCAGAGAAGGTTCCTTTGGAAATGGTCTAATAGATGGAAGGAAGATATCGGGAGAACACATGGATAATAAAGAAGGTTTCTCCACAAACATGACTCTATTCTTTGACAAAGAAGAAAGTGATGGATATGTTTCTAATATTAACAAAGAATAGTTCCTCTTCATGGCCATGGATACAAAGTATACTAATACAAAAATGAAAATAATTAGAAAGAAAAATAGGATTAAGAAGAAGAATACATTGATGGGGAAGTGAATCTTGAAGAAGAACTCATTAGTGCCTTAGAATAAATAGATAAACTCTTGGGAAAGAATAAAAATAAAAAAAAGCAATTGCAGAAATATGAAAATAAGGATCATGATCTTGATAAAACAAAAAAAATAGATATCATCCTAAATAATCAACTAGAAGAGGCTAAAATGATACAAGAAGTGGTGAGAATCCAACTGAAAGAAAAGGAAGAAAAATGCGAGAAGCTAGAGGTGGAAATCATTTCCTTAAGAAAGGAACTAGAGAAAAAAATTGATCAGTTGAGTAGAAGCTTGAAGTTTAGAAAGAGTACTGGAATATTAGATAATATTCTCAGTCACCAAATGTCACCATTAATCAAGACAAGTCTTGGCTACGATGAAAAACAAAATACCCCCGAGGGAGATGCAAGAACTAAGGTCACAAATCCATCAGAAAAGGAAAATGAAGAAAATCTTAAAAGCTATGATAATAATATTAAAGGCTCCATCAAAAATGAAATAAGAAGCAGGAAAGAAAATGATGACCAATAGAAACCTGATTCTTCTCACAAGAACACCAAGAATGAGTTTAGAAGAGTTATTCCGCCAAGAAATCCTTTCACAACCCGGTACCAAAACATATTTCTTGGGTATTTTTGTTCTTGCAATATTGTTTGTCATAAAGCACTAGATTGTAGAGTTAATGCAAGAAGTGATCATGTGAGAGAGATAAATAGAGGTTATTATAAGACCTCAAAGAATGATTATGTGAGAAAAAAAAATAGAAGTTCTCATGGGTTTGTTGATAGAAACTAGAATTCATCTGCTCCTCTACTTGATTACAATATTGAATTTTATAAGTGAAATAACTATGGGCACATATCACATTACGGTAAAAGAAACATGATAAATTCTCCTAAACAAAACACGGAAGAAGATGTTCTTACCAAGCATAGAGAAGAATACACAAAGGTGTGGAAAAGGAAGCAAGAAGAACAAATGACGAAAGAATGTGGACTTGCAATGTATGCTTAAGACAGAGGAATCCAATGGTACATTGATAATGGATGTTCAAAACACATGACATGGTATTAAATCAAATTTCTCACCCTAAAGGAAGAAAAAAGAGGTAGTGTTACCTTTGGGGATAATGCTTCTGCAAGGATATTTGGAAAAAAACATCATTAGTATTGATAATGGAAAGACTAAAACATGGAATGTATTGTATGTTGAAGGGTTAAAAAAAAATATTCTATATGTCAGTCAAATGTGTGATCAAGATTGAAACCTCACATTTCATTCTAAAGGATGTGAGATAAGAAAATCAGGTTTAGGAAGATTAGTGGAAAATCAAAATAGAACCTCTATCAATGTATACATTTTCGATGAAGTTATAGGAGAAAAATGTTGTATGGGACAAGTAAAGGAAACATGGTTATTCCATAGAAGGATGGGTCATGTAAACTTTGACTATATAGTAAAACTCAACAAGACACAAGGAGTAAGAGATATGTCAAGGATCTCAAAACCTACCGACATTATTTGCAAGCCATATCAGCACGGAAAAAAGACGAGAGTTAGTTTCAAAACAAAGGATTACTTAACATCAAATCCATTGGAACTTGTACACAGATACCTCTGCAGACCAGCAAGAACATAAACTTTAAAATTGAGAGTTATTTTATACTACGTATTTATGACTACACAAGAATGACACGGGTTACATTTCTTAAAGAAAAATATGAATCATTTGAGAAGTTTAAATCTTTCGAAGCCTTAGTTGAAAATGAGAGTGATTTAAAAATCAAGTGCTTAATATCATATAGAGGAGGCAAGTTTAACTCTTATGAATTTGATTAATTCTATGAGAATTATGGAATCAATAGACATTTTTCGGCATCAAGGACTTCACAACAAAATGGAGTTGTATAAATGAAGAACAAAATTGTACAAGAAATGGCTAGAACAATGTTGAATGAATCCAAACTACCAGACACATTTTGGAGAGAAGCAGTCAACACAATAGTCTACATTTTGAATAGAGCATAAATTAGATTGAACAACAACAAGACACCTCATGAATTATGGAAAGGTAGATCATATACATTCAAATACTTCAAATTTTTTATAACATAAATTTCCACCACTCATGCATTGATGACTTGATTGGCCTTTTCCCTATCCCACTTGCAAACATAAATTCCCTATACCTCTTATGGATTCTTCAAAAAACATTTTTTATTGACTTGTATGTGCCCTAACAATTATTCAGGGAATGTATATGAAATTTTCTCTAAGAAAAGTCACGTACATGTCAATTTTTCTAAAAAAAAATATAATTTCCACTTTTTTGGGTGGGGTTCATAGGTTTTCTCGTTTCCTAACCCCCTAATGCTTGTACATAATGGATTATAACCACTGCAACCACTTGGAGATAGTATATATTGAGCACGAGCCATGATGAGAATACATTGAATCCTAAATTGAAATTATAATGGATATATCTCGCCTTGTCTGCAAGCCCTTGTATTCACATTGTTGTTTTTGTCCTTGGACCTAAAAACCCTTGTTTCCAGCATTTTCCATGCATCTCCTTATCTGACCAAGAAATCTCCCTGGACCTTCTTTGGCTATGTTTGTGAATTGGATTCATAGGTTCATAATATATTTAGTAGCATGGGTGGAGGAACCTGGAGTTCATTCAAGGAGCAATGGCGTAGTAGGTGTAGGTGATAACTACCCCTAAAATCTATTGTCAATCAATAAATATACTCTTTCCTTCAAAATTATAGTATTCTTTGTATATGTTTATGATAATATTTCCCTTGAAATTCTAGTATTCTTTGTATATGTTCATTATATTAGAATATCTCCTAACTTAGAATATTAGTTGTTGTAATTATTTCTTCTTTTGATCAAATTCATAGAAGTTAGTTATGAGATAATTGTTGTCCTTTGTAGTCTTTCACTTGAAAGTTTTGCAAGTTGACAAAGGAGAAACTTGGAATAAGTGTGAAATATTTAATTCTTGGGGTATTGATCAACCATAGGACACCAAGTAAGTCTTCCTTCCTTCATTATCAATAGTTAGTTATTTGATCAATTTAGCTGCAATATTTTTTTCTTTCTTTGTAAATTGCTTGATCTTTAAATTGTGAGTGATCTATTGTGGCTCTGACCCATAGCCACATGGATTTTTCTTGTAACATAAGTATTTTGGAGAAAAATGTGCTATATAAATAGAAATGAAGATAATTTAGGCAAGTTTTACTCTAGAATATATGAAGGTATATTTCTTGTCTATGCATCTAGAAGCAAGGCTTATAAATGATACAACAAAAGACTATACAAGGTTGTATATAGTATTGATGTAAGAGTGGATGAAGAAATAACTCAAAAGGAAAATTCACAAACAAATGAATATCCAGAGGAGACAATCTACAAAGAACGATAAAAGGAAGAAGAAGAGGAAGAATAAAAGAAAAAACAAGAAGACATAGAATAGTGCATGCGTCTTCTAGATATTTAATTGTGTGTGAGTTTTCGAAACATCTGATCCAAAGAAACCATCCATATTTTTTCAAAAGAATCATCCAGAAAATTGGATTCTTGGTGATATAGATACAAGGGTTCGGACTACAAGAAGATTGAACTTTTATTTTCTATCTAAAATAGATCCCAAGAACTTTGCACAATCCAGTGAAGACAAGCATTAGGTTAATGTTATGAAAGAAGAACTAAATCAAATTGAGAAGAATGAGACATGAGAACTCGTGCCCAAACCAAAAGATAAGAATGTGATTAGCACCAAATGGGTATTAAAAAACAAATTGGATGAATATGGACAAGTAGTAAGAAATAAGGAAATATTGGTTTATAAACGGTATTCTCAAGTTGACGGTTTGACTTTGAAGAAACCTTTTATCCAGTTGCAAGATTAGAAGCAAACCGAATGTTTTTGGCATTTGTGTGTTTCAAGAACTTCAACGTATGTCAAATGGATTTCAATTCAACCTTTCTAAGTGGAAATTTATAAGAATAAGTATATATTGAACAACCAAAAGGATTTCAATTGTCACAAAACAAAGACTGTGTATGGAAATTGAAGAAAGAACTCTATAGAATAATGCAAGATCCCGGAGCTTGGTATTCAAGACTTGAAAAATACCTACAAAAACAAAGTTTCAAATGAGGAGTTGCAAAAAACAATATTTACACCAAAACAGATAATGAAAATGTGTTAATCATTGTGGTTTATGTGGATGATATCATATTTGGAAGTAATGTTGATAGAATGAGACAAATGTTTGTAGAAGAAATGCAAAAATAATTTTAGATGTCCATGCTTGGAGAAATATAATTATTTAAAGGTTTACATATTTCTCAATCAAGCAAAGGAATATCCATTTCTTAGGGAAAATGTAACAAGGAGATGTTGAATAAATTTAGAATGGAAGATCGTGCACCTCTCAGTACACCCATGATCACATGATGTAAGTTGAGCAAAGATGGTGAATATCTAGAAGCAATTAAAACATTATACAAGTCAATGATTGGAAACCTACTATATGTGATATTATCAAGGCCAAACATCATGCAAGCACTAGGATTGGTTGCAATTTTTGAATCTGCTCCAAAGGAAACACATTTGCAAGCAGTAAAAAGAATATTCAGATATCTGAAGGGCACATTGGAATTTGGCTCATGGTATTCAAGAAGTACGGACTTCACTCTAATAACATGTACATATGCATATTGGACAGGAATTATTGATGACAAAAAGTACCAATGGAGGATCATTATTTCTAGGCAACTGTCTAGTATCATGGTTGAGCAAGAAGCAAACTTCAACCTATCTATCCACAAAAAAGGCTGAATTTATTGCAACAACAGCATGTTGCACACAAGTTCTTTGGATGAAGAAGACACTAAAGAATATCAAGGTAAAATATGTTCAGCCAATCTCAATCATCTTTGACAACACAAGTGCAATCAACATTTCAAATAATCATTTTATGAACTCAAATACGAAACATATTCCCATAAAGTACCACTTCGTAAGAGAACATGTAGTTGAGAAAAGTACCACTTCGTAAGAGAACATGTAGTTGAGAAAAGTATCAAGCTCGAATACATTGCCACCAAAGAACAGAATGCAGATATTCTTACTAAAACCCCTCCGAAAGCCACATTTTAATATCTCAAAAAAAATCTAGGAGGGATATCCCTCTCCTCTTTTTAGTAAAGGGAAGCACAAGCTTAGGGGGGGTAGACATTTTCCATTGATTTCAAAGGGGGAGAAGTTACAGGCAGAGGAAGAATTGTAGACACGAGGAGAGTTGCACATAGGAGGATTATTACATAATTGACTAAGAGATTCCATCAATGAAAAGGGGGATATTGTTGGGAATATTACTATCATTGATGTCAAAGATAGGGAAGACTACATATTCCCAAGATAAATATTGCAATATGGAGATTGTTGGAAATGTTGTGTTTGGATTTTTCATTCTTAGTTTGGATACCCTATCTTTGAAGGCATTTTTACTCTAAATATCTAGCTAAAATAGGAGCATAGGATACATGGTTGAAAATATTATTCTAATACCTTTCCAATGGTATATGGAACTCCCTGTAACTCCTTAGGAATGAGGATATATGGAATATTTTGTCAGGTGAGCCCAGCTAGAAAGTATAGGTCAACCCAACCAACTTTTACAAGTCATCCCCATAAGTGAATGCAGAAACACTATAAATACAGGATAGATATACACATTTTAAGTGTATGCAAGAAAAAAGAGAAAGTACAAGTGTACATAAGAGATCTTAGGTACACAAGAGGAGTGGGGGAGTATTATTGGGGTCTAAATGTGTGCAATAAGAGTTTTCTTGGAGTTTTAAGGGTGCACTATGAAGGAATAAGGTATTTGTTGCTGCAAAGTGTGTTTTTTTTAGGTTTTGATGCTACATTATGGAATTATATTATGGGAATGATGTTATGAGGTTTTCTAGAGCATGAAGGCTAAATCTAACTAAGTTTTGAATCTATGCATGGGGTATGAAGCAAGGAGAGGTGTTGGAGCATGAAATTTAAGGGTATGACGGTGTTGTGAAATTCATGAAGTATGTAGAATGCAGATGAAGTCGGAAGTACTTTATGTATGAATATCTTATATTTTTTCCTATACATGTCTTATTGAGTTGGTTCTCAACTAAAGAGATTGGTGTCTCTAGTAGGTTGGTTCCTACACAACATATTGTTTGATTTGGTGCTTCACTTAAGAGATTGGTGTCTCTAGTAGGTTGGTGCCTACAATATTTGTAACAGTAGGTTCATGCCTACATACATTTATAAAGATAAGTTTTGTGGTTTTCTCCCACAAGGGTTTCCGAATTAAACTTTGTGTATTGTGATTTGAGTTTACATGCATTTATTGTTTTAAAGATAATGAATGATCGATGAATGATCATTCAAAGAAAAAAGTATCTTATACTGATACACTTCCCCTCTCAGTATAAGAATAATTTCAACACCAACCCCCTCATTCGCTATATTAAAGCTAATGACTAACAACAAGATAGATTGGTGTATCTTTCTATCAGATTCAATCATACAATCTCACATGAAAAGTAAGGAAGGAAGGAATACAAGCATACCTTAAACCACCGTTTTTCCAACATATCTCTTGATTTTCTCTATATCCAACTCCAATTAAGCTACTCCACGCATTCACCTGCACAACAAACAGACAAATAAGACCTTCCTCTTACCTTGTTGATATCACAAATAAGGATTGCATGAAAGAAACTCTAATCTAATTTCCCAAGCCTATTAGGATCAACCAAAATAAAAATCAAGATACAATATATCAATGAATAGAAGGATTTTTTTGTTGGGGGCAGATTATATATCTATATTGAATAAAATGAATTATAGCAAGTAGATGATATTGTATTGAATAAAATGAATTATAGCAGGTAGATGATACCCTGAGATATGATTTCCATACTCCTTTCTCCAAGACAGGGAAATTTTCTCCTCGGCCACAAATTTGCATTTTTGAAGAAGTATAATCATCCACAATTTCACGATAAGAGGACAAGAAAATTTCTCACCTAGAATCTAGTCACACTAGTGACGATGTCCAACACTCAACAATATGTAGAAATCTTAAGACTAAATAAGCTTTCTCCATTTCACCAATGTAAGGACATTTTTTTCATGTGATCTCATCTATCTCTTCCCTTAACTTGGATCCTTCTTATATATTTTTAGAGGAGCTAGGAAATAAGCTTCATGAATGTGAACTAGGAAAATATAACTCATGCAGAAGCTCCATGCTTAATAATGCACTCTTTCCAACCCATCTCTCATTGATCTCGTCAAAAATCTCATTGATCTCTCTAGAACTTTCCAGTTCTCAAAGGTCCAAAGGGAGGCCATGGGTTTAGTATGAAAAAAATACGACTGACTGCAACTTCTCTATGAGGAAGACGCAACCAACCCCTCTTCTTCTAAGTAAAAGTGAAACTAAGGAATTTTATGGCTTTTCATGAACAATTTCCTTAATACACGTGTGATTTCAGATTCATTACATCCAATAGCTTCATTTCAAAGTGTATGGTGGTGAATACAAGTATAAAACTTAGTGAACATCTTCATCAACAATGATAAAATAACCTTCACAACCTAAAAAATTTCATCGAATGCACAATACTTATAAAAATAGAACAATAAATAGTATGTTGATCTAGTTCATGCCATTGACACATGTATTAAGTTTGTTGAAGGACTACATAATACTTATGTAGATGTCATGAAGAGACCATCCAAAAAGTGTATAATTGAGTTTCATAATTCCATAACTTGAATGAATATTCAAAACATGGATAACAATAAAATTTCACTTCATATAATAGGCTTAC
>ML853589.1:5399-20705 GCA_009831015.1 Picea engelmannii
TCATTAATAGATCCTACACTTTTCAATATTCTTTCCCAATGTCTCTCATTCACTTCTCATTGTAGTTGTGCCATTGGATGTTGTATGAAACAACTAATTCCTTTTTTGACCTTGTCTAAGACGGATGAAACTTAGTCCCAAAGTTTGTTGTGGACTTAGTTAGACCATGCATTATAATTGTAATTTTCACTTTTCAATTTATTTTTCCTATCTTCTTGTACATAAGCTCATATAAGGCTTGGTCACACTTGATCACCCACCTAAATATGTATATTTTATTTTAACCCTAGTAGACATGGTCAAACTTGATCACCCACCTAAATATGTATATTTTATTTTAACCTTGGCAGACTTGGTCAAACTTGATCACCCTCCAATAGTTTTGTAACTTTATAAATTATTAATACAATGAAGAGTGCACCAAATATGTACATTACGACAATCTCCTTTCTTCTCATACTTGCATATTTGCTTTGTTTTGTTCTCTTGTGTGTGAGTATCCCATTGTTGTTGTGTGGTCATATCTATTGGTAGGCGATCCTTAAGATAAGGTATTCTCCAATGCTTCACTAATCTGGTCCTGTATGGAATTTTCTTTCTACTTGGAATCTATCTTCAAGCTATTCAGGGGATAAACAAAGCAATGAACTAGAAACTTCATTTGGTGAATTCTTTTCAAGCCATGAGACCAATTCCAACCCTTGATTTTTTTGAACAATGTCCCTATACATCCACAATTGAGGCCATAACGATTTGTTCTTGTAGCTTTGAATCGCTATTCCCAATTGCAAAACCCTATTTGTTCAAGCATTTCTAGTGTATTATGGTTCCTGGTAAAACCTTTAGTAACTTCGAAGACTCTCATAGCCATGATCTTTCCCAAATCTTAGCAAAATAGATGTTGGAAGAACATCTCTTGTTGGAAACCCTTGTTACTCAACAACAATATCAAGTCCTATCAATGCTTGAAATTGTTTGATTTTGAATGTCAACTAGAGAAAGTACATTGTCACCTCATATAATGTCTCTGCACTTGGGTTAGTGCATGCTAATTGTTACCCTTCATATCACTTGAGTGGTAAATTGTGATTCTCATTACATGGCAGGGTTTTCAAGGATAATTTGCAAGGATGATGATGTGCTTGAGATGCATTATGGTGGTGCATGGGATGCTACGTGCTAGATCCATGATGTTGACATGGTGAATTGTTTTGATGCTAGGTTCTCTCTTCTTATTGATGGATGCTAGTTCCTTGCCTCATGGAGACTTGATCATAATATGGTTGGTTTATGATGAATGTGGTGGTAAAACTATTCTAAAAGGATCACCCCCTTCTTTGCACTCTAACAAATGTGTGTGTGTGTGTATGGAAACTTAAAAGATTTTAAATAAAAGTGGCCACTTCTTTTAAACAAGATGAACTTCTTTTAAACAAGATGAAGACTTATTCCTAGACAAAAGTAAGGGTTATAAGGGGCCACCCTTCTATTTATCCATACACTACCATTTTTGAAATCATATGATAAAGTGGGTGATGTCACATGGCATGGTGTTAGAAGAAGAAGAAGAAATTATTTTAATGTCCATGAGGCTAACAATAGCCTATGGGACAGACCGCCTCATACATGAGGCCGTACTTTGTACATGTCTTGTGTCGCAAATAATTCACATGCTCACCAATATCAATGCGTGGTGCCCCCATTGCAATTAAATTATATTACATGGAAGGGGTCGATGCTTATTAAGATAACCATGGTATATTGATATAGAGCCGCGTGATAGAAGAGTTTCCATGTTAAATCTCGGTGGCCGCATTAAAATTAATTCAGCTACTTGTTTGAGGTCGACATGGAGTAAAGTGATGAAACCAACGATGATGAAACAAAGAGATGTCGTAGCATTAAGAAAATGAAGTTAGTTGTCAAGGGGCCTATTTAGAGCAGTTGTCGATATGATTCAAGAAGCCGCCATTGTTAATCCTATAACCGTGGCCATTACACATTGTAGGGATCGTTTCCATGTCAATTTGACTTGAAGATGCCACGAATGTCAATCCGTACACACGATTTCATGTCAATTTGCCAAAATTAAAAAGCAAGATTAAAAGCCAATTATACATTGCCATGATTGCTTCTGACAAACTATTATCATTCTGTCAACTTAAGGAGATTATTTTTGTCATGCGTGAAGCATTATTGAGTCATAATTGTTGCTAAATATGCATTGTTGTTATAAATATTTATATTGCTTCAGTTTTACATCAAGTTGTTTATCTTTCAAGAGTTCATCGTTTTATGAGGCACTGACATCATATGGTACTTGCAAATTGTATTTCTTTTCTACTTGTTGTCTTGTTCTGGGAAGGTACACTTAAATTATATTTTGCTTCATCTCAATAGAACCTTGGAAATTTTGATTAGAGTGACCTGTGAGAGGGGTGGGACTTTCTTATAACTTTTGCCTTAGCCTTCTCAAACCCCCAGGTCATTGGGGACGTCTCCCATGGGGTACTACTCCCAAATAGAAAGAGATGTCATATTAAGGTGACAGTTGTTGACCACCTATTTCGACTAGGGGGTCAACTCCATATGACATGAAGCTATGCACCCGATGGTGCAACCAAGTTTAAGACTTTCTGGTTCTAGAAGGCATTTTTTGCCCTCAACACTTCTTTTTGTAACTGGAATTTCTGCTCCCCTGTGTGGGATAATAATGTAATGGGTCTGCATGGATCATATTGTAGGTTAGTTACCTAGGACTTTATCATTAGGGAAGTCCTTTCGTGGAGTGTTTTTTTTCCTCAAGTAATTAATTTGGCCTAACCAACCTTTTTAATTACCCTTGAGTTTTTCACTCCCACAATAATCCTCTGAAGTGGTGAAAGACGTTCTAATGATCGAGCCCAATGGGTGACTCGGGTTTAGGAATATTGTAAATGACCATGTTAGACATCTCCTAGAGTCTTGCGGAATTTTGTCGAGTCTAAATACTTTTTATTTTTTAAAATTACCCAATTAATGGTAATTTTAATTAATTTTGATGTAAAAATGTAAAAACTAGGTCCTCGGGGATTTTGATAGGAGTGGGAGTACTCAAAATAAATGGAACGATACCCCCTACACCCTCTGACCAAGTTTCAGCTCAATTGGACAAGTTTTGCTAGGTCATTGTCCACGAGGAGTCCAAGTCAGTCCAAGTCAGTGATTTAATTGCTTAATTGACAAAGTCAAAGATGTCATTTTTTGTAAAAATGAGCAAAAAGGTTAGAGAAAGAGTGGGAGATGATGCCTAACCCCTTTCCTGAGTTAGAGAAACAATTTTCCTAACTTAAACTCACCCCCTTACCTAGCCATCACTTCATGCCACTCATCTACCAAAGGAAGTTGCGCCCCCGTTGGTGAGAAAGTCATGGAAAATGAAAAATTGAAAGGGAAAACCCCCTTTCTCCCTAAGTGCGCCCCCCTTGATCTAATTTTGTGTTGGGCCATGTCAAAAAGGTGTTTCCCAACGCCCTCACTCAACCCTCACAACCCTAACACTACAAAAACCCTAAAACTACACCCTCCTTGAGATGATGAACTCTTTTGGGTGAGTGACACTTGGAGCTCATCCAAGAAAGGCCATCTTGTCTCCCAAGTATAAAGCAAAGCCTTCACACATCTATTCTCAACTACATTTACTATACCCAAATCTCTCCCACTCCCCTCTTTCTCTTCTTGTTCTCATTCTTTCTTCTCAAGTTTGCGGCAAGTATTTGCTCAAGCTTGCTTCTATTGGAATAAAAAATCTTTGGAGTAAATCCTTGGCATTGGGAGTCTTATTGGTGCTTGGCTTTGAATCTTATTGGAGGTGATTTGTATCTTGGTTCTATGAGCTTTTAGCTTCTAGATCTAGAGTAGGAGATCCAAACAAAGTATTTTTCTTGGATAGATCTATAGTAGTATTGCGCTAGATCTTAGTGTAGTAGTTTCCTTTCTTTAGCAAAGTATTTTGTTAATGTTTTTGGGATCTACTCACCTCCTTTATTTTGTAGCTTGATCTCTATTGTTGCAGGTCACTAAGGGTTGAGGAAGGATAAATTTCAAATCTGAAAATTTATCCCTTCACCCACCTGAAACCCTCTAAATTTTCTGTTCTTTACACTCATATTTCTGTAGCATTTTTGGGTATATTTCTGCAGTAGAATAGGTCATTTAATCATCAATTATATGCTCTTTTTATTGTCTAAAATTTTTGGGTTTGTTCTATCAGAAAATTTCCAAGGTTTATTGGTTGTTTTGTAGCTTTTCCAACAAGTTTTACTTGCTGATTTTTTGTAGATCTGAACCAATTAAGGGGAGGTGCTTCCCTTTTGGGGCCACAGAGCATCAATAAACAACCTCTCAAGCAAGGGTATTGAATACTCTCTTCTTCTTCTACTTTCTCACTTTGTAAGAAAGCCCAAAGAGTCTCTTGGGCTTGCATTTCTCAAGTTTACTAAAATTTCTATGTTTTTTCTTTATGTTTGCCTACAACTAGCAAAGAGGCTTTGATTTGCCACCCATGCTAAATTGTAAGGCTAGGATTTAGAAGTAATTTTCTGTTTTAGGTTTTTTCATCTTGTTGCCCCACTTGTCCTTAAGACAAGGTTGTGTGGCTAGGTTTACTTGTTTTCTTTTCAAGTCAAGTTATTTGTTTTTTTGATTCTTTTGCCTACACCCTGCAAAGAGGATTGACTTAGCCACCCATGCAGTGTCATAAGGCTAGTTTAGCATGCTAGACGGTTAATGGTTAATAGTTTTATGCTTCTAGTATCATTTAATTTCCTTTTTAGTTCATTGTTTATATGTCATAATAGTTAGAAGCATTTCCTTCTTCATTCTTGTATAAGCTCTTGGAAGCACTTTCATTTCTTGTACATTTTCTTTAAGCCCTTGTTATTTCACCTCCTTAAGCTTTCACACAAGTAATCTTAATTGCTAAATAAATCAACTTGTAGCTTTAGGAGGATTAATAAATCTAGTAATTAGAGCACCCTCTACTGATACAACTTTCGCCACCAAAAAGGAGGCTTGTGGAGGCTACATGGGGTGCTAGATCAGGGATGATCTCATGACACTAGTCGTCCCCCTTGTTCAGCACCCAAGTTTTCCGAGTTGACCTGTGGAGCTAGGGTAAGGCCTTGTTTGCCTTGCCTATTGAGCACCCAACAATCATTTTGGCCAAAGCGGTAGGAGTATTGGGGAAGTCACCTAGTTTAGGTTTGCAGCTTCATCTTACTTAATTCAACCTTAAAATTTACTCACACAACCTAAGTTTTAATTTCATAACCTGTTCTAAGTTGTGCTCTACTTTCATGCAAGTTCACTTTCAAGATTTATCTTTCAAGCATTTCAATTGAGTATTTTGATGGTTGAGTAGTTCTTCCTTGAAGTTGCGCATTAGTGCCCTTGGTGGATTTCTTGTCAAGTTTTTCTCTCCTTGAAGTTGCGCACTAGTGCTTTAGCTTCCCTCCTTGAAGTTGTGCACCTCTCCTTTGGGGCATTCAAGCTTGGGTTGTAAGTCGTGCATTTGTGGTAAATACATCTTTGATCTATCCTCCTTTATATCTGCAAAATCAATTAAGTGGTTAGTTCATTGGTGTGATAAATCTAACAAGTGCATCTTTCCTTTCTTTGGTACATATGTAAGTAGTTATATCTTTGTATATTGTTAACTCATCTAGCTATTCTTTATTGTTGTAATTGTATCTCATTTAATTTGTAAAGTTATTCTTTCATTTGTACTTAGATCTTTCTTGTAACTTAATTGACCCCATTGCCCAACCTTAGGCACTAGTCATAGTTGACTTAGGGAAAGGGCTGCTTCTCATTAAAGGTCTGCATTTGCATTGTTGCCTCTCATATAGGCTAGCTTCCCCCTACCTTTAACAAACTAAAATTAACTCCTAGAATTCTTCTAATAATTCACATAGTAACTAGGGTCTACCCTCCTTGGCTTCCCTAGGAGTAAGCCTAGACGAAAGAAGTCTGAATCGAGGTGACAAGTGGGTTTGGACTTAAGCATTGTGCCTCCAAGGACACACTAAGTGGATTGAGACTTTTCCACGTTTGCAAGTGTGTATTAGGATGACAACTATAGTGATAGAACATCCTCCTTGTTATGCCAATTTAGTATCCACTTTCCTTTGGCTTTGGGCAAGTAGAAATTGCGCGATAACAGGCCACATGAGGACTTCACCATCTATGAATGCAACCCTAAAGCATTTCTTATCTAAAGCTGAGATAGAAAGAAAATTCTTTGTCAAACTTGGTACATATAGTACATCCTTCATCTTCATTGGGGTCCCTGAATCAAGTTTGTAGGTGGATTCTCCCACTCCTTTGATAGGGTACTGGTAATCATCTCCAAGTGTAACTTTCTAGGGAAAATCATTTTCTGTAAGGCTAGAGAGAATGTCTCTTTGACCTGTCATGTGCTTAGAAGCACCACTATCTATGAGCCAAGTATCCTCTCCAGGTGATACTGATCCTAAGAGGGCAGAGAATAAGACATAGTCTTCAATCTTTTCTTTAATCATCTTCGTGGGTGACTCATCATCTTCAACTGCATGGGCATGTTGTCTTTTGTTATTTCTCTTCTTGTATTCTTCTCTTCTAGCTAGACAATTCTTAGCAATATGTCCCTTCTTGTCACAATGGTAACATTGATAAGAGGAGAAATCCTTTCCTCTTCTTTGAAATTTTTGAAACTTTTGGAATCCTTGGAGGGTGAGATTCCTTATGTAGGAGGGTCTCCTTCTTGAAGTGAGACCTTCTCTTTCCTCCTTTAGCATGAGCAACTAGGGCTTGATCTTCATCCCTTAAAAGGAATGCTTCTCGGTTAGCTACTCTTGCTTCTTCTTGAACACATTCTTCCCAAAGACTGTCAAATTGGAGTTTCTCCTTTCTTTCACAAATAGTTTGGATGAAGGCATCCCAAGGTCTTGTGAGACCATTAAGAGCTGTCATTATGAGTTCATCTTCATCTAGGTTGTCTCCAATTGCTTCTAGCTATTCCTTGAATTTAGAAACCCTAGAGAAATGGTCATGAACGGTTTCTCCTTTCTGCATCTTTGTATTCTTGAGTTGGATTCTTGTAATGTTCCCAAGCCAAGATGTAAGGAACATCACGGTTTTGGGTGTCTTTTAAAACTTTTCTGGTTGTGGCATTTTGTCAAACACTTTGTTGATCTACTTGTTTAGATGTGTTTACTTGCAAGATGGCCTCTTGATTTCGGCTTTAGGGTTTTAGTTGATGATTTATATATGTGTTCCAGCAATAAACAAGAGGATGCAATCATGGAACATACCTCAACCATATGCAATATGATAGACAAGCCAAAACATCTCAAATCTGATTTTATTTATGAATAGAAGAACCTGCTACAATGAAGATGCCGATCTGGAAACTCAACAAATGAATCCAATAATATAATAAAAGCTGCATACAAAATGCTCCAATAGAAGATACTGTAAGCCTCCAAAGGCTGGATACCCGATGAAGGTTGAATACAAGTAGATCTAGGTCGTAAGACTGCTAAACCCCCAAGATGGAAGGTGCCACGCTCTGCTGGAATGTTGAATCTCCTCAATAATTTGGCCCTGCTGCCAAAGATGCCCAATCACTCCAATAAATATGCCAAATAGAAGATCGGGTGATGGCAAGAACAACCCAGGTGGTCAAATCTCAAAGATCCCTCTCAAACCCTATGGATCTGAATCTCCTCTAAGGAATGGTGCGCCCCCCTGGATGCCCGAAACCCTAGATAATTCGGCCTCCCTCCTAGATGCCTCCAAATGCTCCACAAAACCACTAGAATGATAGATCGGGGCTTTGTTACCTCCCTGGTAGTCCCAAGCGAAATGGTGAAGATCTGAGCTAGCAAATCACTGAAACCACTTTCTGAAGTTTGCTTCTCTCGTCCAACTCGTCCCATGCTTCTAATATATCAAATGGCACCTGAAACTCCTCCTGAATGGACTAGATCTGATGTCCAAGACCCTGCAATGAAGACCCAGGTGATAGAATCTCCAAAAACCCTGTTAATCACCTGCAATGAACCTCTCTCAAAGAATGGTGCACCCCCCTTGCTGGAAACCCCCAATGGTGCGCCCTCCTCCTCTTCCTGTGGCTGTGGCTGGTGTAGAACCCTCTTGCACTGAATAGATCAGAACTAGAATGGTGTGGGAGAGTATTGCATCTCTGAGACCAAGCTTGGGACAAGCTAGGTGGAATCTTTCACCATTGAATCGTCCTCTAGGGTTTGTTAAGTCAAAACCCTCAAAACCCCCAATGTTGGGCTCACTAGCTAGAAGCCAGATATCAAAAGATGATCATACATGAATAAATGAATAGAGGCCCTTGCCTTTCCTTTATACTTCTTGCTCACCTTCTCCCTCCAAAGTGACTTTCATTTTATTAATATTTAATTAATTAATTAACCTTTTTACCTCTGAAAAATGCCTTATCTCTCGTTGTGGCTTCTTTGGCCACTGAAAGTCACTTCTAGCCATCCCATCCTGTAGTGTTCCTCCTCCCGATTCCAATGAGCTATTACACTGAGAGGTTCCTCCAAGTAATGTGCCCAAAATGACCTCTTCAGTGAATTTAATTGACTTATAGCACAAAATACTCAAAATCATGGAAATTGTCAAATGCAACGAAACCAAAGCCAACCTATGCGGAATGGATCATAATGATGAAATGGGGTGGACGATGCAAGAGAGATCCCAAAATGCTTCTCATTAACCCCTGTACTCGCTATAACACCCATCTGGCTACTCTGGACATCGTAAACCTCTGCAATGTAATGATGTCCCAAAGTGGGGACATTACAGTCCTCCCTGCTAGAAAATTTCTTGTCCTCAGTAAATAGCCGAATCCCCTCAAGTATAATACCATGATTCCATGTCCACATGTGGGATACACAGTAGAACCCATCCAAAGATGAACAATCACACATGTTGCCACTTGGGTCCTGTTGACCGCCTATTCAACTAGGGGGTCAACTCCATGTGCCATGAAGATATGCATTAACAAATGCTAATATGTCGAAGACAGTTTGTTTCTACTGGGCAATTTTTGCCTCCAGCACATATTTTTGTACACGGAATTTCCGCACCCCTGCGTGGGTTAATAATGTAATAGGTCTACATGGGTCATAGTTAGGTCAGTTACCTTGGGATTTATTCATTAGGGGAGTTCCTTTCATTGAGGGTTTTTTATCCTCAAGTTATTAATTGAGCTTTTCATCCTTATTAATTTCCCTTGAGTTTTTCCCTCCCACCAACAATAATTCCTCCAAAGTGGTGAAAGGCATTCGAATGGGGTTATCTTCTGGTAGCTTTTGTTTAGGATTGATGTAAATGACCATGTATGACATCATAGTTCACTTAGGGAAAGGTTTGACTCTCATTGAAAGATTTGCATTTGTATTGTTGCTTGTCATATAGGCTAGTTTCCCCTCACCTTTAACAAAGTAAAATTAACTCCTAGAATTCATCTAATAATTCACATAGTAACTAGGGTCTACCCCCCTTGGCTTCCCTAGGAGTAAGCCTAGACGGAAGAGGTTCAAGTCAAAGTGACAGCGTGGGCTTTGAACCTAGGCATTGTGCCTCCAAGGACACACTAAGTGAGCAGGACTTAGCTCACGTTTGCAAGTGTGTATTAGGACGACAACAGTTGTGACTTGGTTGGCACGTGTGGGCATCATTCAAGGCCTTTGGAGGCCAAAGGTTCTGCATCTAGAGCCCAATGTTCCACCTTGGGGGTCCAACGTCACCCTAGAAGGGCATGATGTCACCCTTACAAATGATTTTACATGCTAATTAATTTTATTTATGCCAAATTTGAATTTATTTGTAAATTGTCCAGGTTGGCCTTATTTTTACCTGAAAATTAATTAAAGGTCAAAATTCTGTATAAATAAACATAAAGTACATTCATTTTTACATCACAACTCCTCACACAAGAGGAGAGGTTTGAAATTTGCGCCCTAGAAGGGCTCTTGGATGAAATTGTGAGGCACATTCTTGTATAAGGCTGATCTTTTGCAAGTTGGATCAATCTTGGAAGCTTTTATGGTGATCTTGCATGGTATTTCATGATTATTCTTGGTGCAAGTAGGTAAAATCTGCATTTTTGTCATCTATTGAATGGTTTATGTCTGGATTTATTTTCTCATACAATATATTATGAAATTGCATGATATGCTTAATGCTTGAAGTAAGGAACTTAAATTGCTACTTTCTTACTTTCTATTTGCCAAGCTTTTCATTGAATTGATCTAGTGACTAGTGAAACCCTGAAGCCCAAGTTTCCTAGCACTCTAAGGTTTTGACCTAGTTATCTTTGCTTAAATTCTTATCCCATAAGAAGCCTAAGGAGAGAAAGGTGCTAGGGTCTAGAATTGTCTACACCCTAGTATCTTGTTTTCTTGGGGAAAATGCATAGGGGGACTTAAGTTACTACTTCTCCTATGCATTCCTCTTGGACTTTTGTGCACTATCAAAATTGATTTGCAACCTTAGAAGAAGCTGTCCACTTGACTTCAGAAGCCCTAGAAAGCACTAGTTTTATGCTCTCTCTTATTGAAGGATTGATTAAACACTCAAACTCACTTCCTTGAAGCTTTTGCTTACTTCTACTAACTTCTAACTAGACTAATTCACTAGTTAACTTGTTGTTGTTGCAAATCACTACTACAGTCGTACTAACCTACATTAATTTGCTGCATACACCTACATAACTTGCATTTAACTCACTCAGAAATTGCTTGTGACAACAATCTACTTGATAAATGATAAGTTTACATGGTGTTTTCTTTCAATTCTGAGCACTAATACTTGTTGTTACAAAAGATTGCTACAACCATCTAACTGCAAAAAAATCTCTATAAAACTGACATTAAATGCTAGCTAGACATTGCTAAGATTGTTTGTGACAATTGATTATCATTCTGCCTAGTTAAAGCTACATTTTCATTGTCTTTTCAAGCAATTCCAAGGTATAATTTTTGCAGCTGTTATAAAATACTTATTGCTATTGTAAAATTTCATATTGCTGCAATTTTATATCAGCTAGCTTATATTTCAAAGGTTCATGGTCTTATGAAGCACTAACATCATTTTTGTACTTTAAAGTTGCCATATTTTTCCTTTGTTGTCTTGTTCTGGGTAGGTACACTTCATCTTCACTTTGCTTGATCTCTTAAAGACCTAAATAACCTTTTGACTTAAGTGACCGGTGAGAGGGGGGTATTCTTGCATCCTTACCTTAGTTTCATCAGCCCTTTAGGTCACTGGGTACGTCTCCCTTGGGGTAATCTTGATATACTCCTAAACAGAAAGGGGTTTCCTATTAAGGTGAAAGTGATAGGTCACCCCCTTGTTACGTCAATCTTGCTTCACTTGCCTTGGGCTTTGGGCAAGTACAGATTGTGCGATAACAAGTACCTTGGAATGTGGTCCCCTTGTGGTTTTGGGCCTCTAACCACAAAAGGGAGATGTTTGTACCATTGTGTCATGTATTTTATGTCTAATTTCACTTCGACTTAGGAAATTTAAGTCAAAACTGAAATTTAGTCATTTTAGCCTAAAGTGACTAATTATTCACTAAGTGGGTGAATGAGGGGACATAAAGTGAACTTAGGGAACTTAAACCAAAGTGGGTTTTGAGTTGAGATTATTTTGGAGAGATCTCAACCATTGATTAGGGATGGCCTGGGATGATCCTAGCCATCCACATTTAGGCTTCCTTATGGATTTCTCAAGGAGGGCGCAAGGGGAAAAGAGAGGCTCATTCACTTGTATGTTCACCAAGAGAGTTGGGAGAAGGGAAAGATGATGGTAATGGAAGCATTGAGAGAGGGAAGCTTGGGCGCCTCCTTCCATGGAGGGCTCATGGAGGTTCATGCCCTTATTACATGTTGGTATTGGTTATTGCAAGGAGGAGGGCGCACACCCATCTGGCAGTGGGAGTAACTGTGCTATCTCAGATCTGTTTGGTTCATGATGGAGGAGACACACAAACCAGGTTGTTTGTGTGGAAGGGATTCTTCATTGGGCCAAGGAGGAAGGAGGGTGCATCGCATCAGTGGATAGAGAAACAAGGGAAGAGGGCGCACTGAGCTTGGGCGCATTTCTCGTCTTGGAACTCCAAAGCATCTCAAGAGGAGTTGCTATTGTATCAGGTTCCATTGTATTAACTTACTTGTTGTATTCACTACTTGAGATCATCATTATATATACTTTCATTCCAAATTGGTTTTCCCCGGGGGGGTTTATCCAGGGTCATGTTGACCAAAAATACCTGTGTCCATTTTCATGCATGCTTAGATGTGTAGATCAGCGTTTTAGTGTTGTAAAGATCTAGAGGAGTGGTACTTGTTTTGAGTTATATTGCATGTGCTAACATTGGGTTACGAAAACATTTGCAAGGGCACCTCAAAGAGCACTTAACCATTAAAACTTATGAGCAGAAATTTACTTGATTGTTTGCTGCCATAAACAACAGCAAATGACAGTTTGAAGAGCAAAACTTAGAGCCCAATTTCAGGTCAAGGTCAGACCTTTTTGGGCAGCCTCATACGACCTCAGTTTTTCTTCAGATGAATCATGATATACATACTTTTTGATGTGATTATGTATTATCCTACCAGGACATAAGGACTTAGGGAAAATATCATAATTCAACATCGATGGTGATGTATCACTTGACATCTTATACATCTGATGTATCAGTTATATTTTCATATTTATGTAGCAATGTGTTTGCTTATGTTGTTGTTTTAGATGTTTAAAAAATGAAAAAAAAATAATATGTTTTTATTTTTTGAGTTTGCTAATATTTTTTGATATTTTCACTGGTACTGCAAATATGTTA
Organism: Picea engelmannii; assembly: GCA_009831015.1. NCBI lineage: Eukaryota > Viridiplantae > Streptophyta > Pinopsida > Pinales > Pinaceae > Picea > Picea engelmannii. Next base: position 18,307 of record ML853589.1, read on the forward strand.
TATTCCAGATCCTCAGTGATATACTCACCGACATGATATTTTCAACATTGGTTTTTATAATATTATTGATGTTATTTCACTAAGCTATATAATATACAAAGATGTTATATGATCAATAATTTGATCACAAGTTGTGAATATTTCAATCAGATTATGATGCTTCTTTTGTATTGTTGACTCTTTTGTTTAGGCGAGTTAGAGAGGAAGAGCGATTCAAGTGGGCAGCCACACGAGGTGTTGATGAAGAGAAACTTGTAGAAGAGTTATCAGAAGACTTGCAAAAGGACATTCACCATTTTCTCTACTTAAATCATCTAAAAAAGGTAATGTTACTAAAAGATATTTGGATAATGTTTGGTTCACATAGAATTGACATTAGACTTGCTTAATGCAAATATTTTTTAATATTCAACTCATTGTTAACTTATGAATAGTTTTTGAAATTCTTAAAGCATTCAATTCAGTTCATAGGCTTTTATTTTATAGATTTCTTATTTGAGTAAATTCATGGAGCTTCTATTATGAATTTGCAACATTGTAGGTGTTAATGATATGAATGATAGGTTGGAGTCTTAGTGATGCAAAGTGACTAGGATTGTAACGACCTAATGGAAATTGTTGAAGCTAATTACTTTGGTGACCATGTCATTTGAGATGACAAACTAAGAGCTACTGCCAATGGTTCCCTGATGAAGAAAATAGTTGCACCTTATGCTAATGGGACCAAACCTGACATGCAGTTTACACAAATGCACATACTTCTTGAATGACACTTCAATATTGTTGATGATTACATCTGCGTGAGATATTCTCCAGGACACAGACTGAGTGAGTCGGCCTGAGAGAGAGCCCATGAGATGGGTGTGTAGTTTCTCTCTAAGACGGAGATGGAACGTTGTGTGCCCCTGTGTAGGGAAGATGCCCATGAGCTGGGTATGTCGTTCTCTCTGAGACGGAGATGAAATGCTGTGTGCCCCTGAGAAGGGAAGATGCCCATGAGATGGGTGTATCGTTTGAGATGAAACAATGTGTACCCCTATGAGGGGTGAAGGAGCCCATGTAATGGGTTTGCTGTTCTCCTTTGTGCAGAGAGTTGAGATGATGCGATACTCTAGATGATTCTCCTGTGAGACTGAGTGAGATAGAGATTTGTTGAGTAGGACGTTCCTGTGGCTGAGCACAGGTGGAAACGATCCTAGTGGTTGAGCACTAGTGAGTGTGTATCCTGATGATTCTCCTGTGAGACACAGTGAGATAGAGATTTGTTGACTTGGACGTCCCTGTGGCTGAGCACAGGTGGATGTGCCCCTAGTGGTTGAGCACTAGTGGGTGTGTGAGATCCCTTGCTATATTATCTAAGAGTCAGACTTACCTGTAACCCTAATTGTGATGTAAAGGGTACAGGTCGGCCTTGTTATCGCACAGTTTGCAGCTAGGTCAAATGGCTATGAAATAGAAGGCCAAACTGGCATAACAGGAACCTATCCCATCCAATGTCACCATGATGGGGAGGTTCTTTCTCTTTAGGGAGGTTAGGCCCAGGGGAGACGTCCCCAGTAACTTGGAGTTTTGAAGAGGAGAAAGTTTTAAAAGTCAAAACTAAAGTTCCCCCTTCACAGGTCACCACCAAAACAGATAGTCTCGGTTAAACAACCAATAATGAAGTGAAGGCCCAAAGAAGAACACCTGCCCGGAACAAAGCAACAGCAAACCAATATATGCAAGCTATAATTCAATGGGTTAGTACTTCATAAGACTATCTGATATAAGCAATTGTGGCAATAAATATTGACGAAGTCAATGTTTATCAATATAGCAATGCAAATAATATCACTTCCTCAATAAATACTGAAATGACCTGGCATTCAATGTAACAAATCAACACATCATCAATTAATGCCTAAATCATCATTCAATTGCTCTTAAAACAAGACGTTGCTGCATAAAGATGAAATATTCTAGGTGTGACGTTAGCAACTTAGGGTTAGCAGTTAGTTAGGGTTTCAATTTAGAAAGTAGTTTGAGAGTTTGTTTGATCACTTTCACTTCAACGCTGGAGGTCTAAGATCAGTGCCTGCGGGCTTATCGAGTCAATTTAATAGAGGACGCAAGGGTTGAAGGAGGATGGCAAAGGACTGGAGGGAAGAGTTCTGAAGTGCTGCTATGGCAGGGCTTCAAAATCAAAACCCTAGGGGAGAGAAGCTCACTCCGGTGTTGCTAAAACAAGGCTTCGTGCTCTCTCCTCCTTCCTTAGGTTTGTTGCCGTCCTAATGCACACTTGCTAACGTGAGCTAAGTCCAACTCACTTAGTGTGCCCTCGGAGACACAATGTCTAGGTTCCAAGTCCACACTGTCACCTTGACTGGAACCTCTTCCTTCTAGGCTTACTCCTAGGGAAG
>WSFP011381491.1:0-29518 GCA_009831015.1 Picea engelmannii
CTCAGGGGTGACCTGTTGTTCAAAACTTATGAGCATCAGATTCTATGGATGGAAGGAATGTCTGAGTCATGCACACAGTTGGTGCCTTTTCTGAAAGACACATGTTCTTTATGTGATTGTCTTGTTTACTGTGTGCACATTTGTCTATGTTGGATATGGGTTAATTCTTGTATGTAGTCACATATAAGTAATTTTTGTTATTTTGTATAATGATGTTTATATCCTGTATTTGTAGTTGTGCATGGATATGTGAGTTGATGTTAGCCTTACTTGCTAAGTTAATCCTATGATTCTGGTTATGAGTCATCAAGAAGAGGATTGAGTGGCCGAGTGCACATGATTGTAGCATGTGTGAATCTAGAGGTTGGAATTCATGTGTGAAAACAGATAATTGGATTCAACACACAAGGAAATTAGAGTTGGTGCAGGACAAAAATATGGATGTGCACGTAGTTGTGATGTGTAATCAATATGCTGGTGCACGCAGTTATTGAGTTACTTTCATTGCTTAAGGTTATATTAAAAAAAGAATGTTGTTTCTATTGTTATAAGTTGTGTGGTGCAACTCAAGATTGGGTTGAGCACGTTACTTTAAGTGATACTACGTAGACTTGGGTTAGATTAGAATATGCACAGTGAAACTTCAGAGTAACATCGCTCAATAGTATCTTGGGGATGTTATAGTTTGGTTGACTTAGTGCTACAAAAGTTGAGGTTGTGTGATGTGGCCCAACTTGGTGTGGTTTGGGATGTTACAAGTACAATTAGATATGGTTTGCACATGTGAAAGTTGGCAAATTTGATAAGAAGTTCCTTTGAATATCTTGTAGATTCTCATTTATTAAATTTTGGGGAGGGATTTTATTTAAATAAGTGAACACACCTTTGAACATTGTTTAACAAGACCTTATAAGAGGTAGTCAAGTGATGATGGGTCATTGAGAAATGAAGAAGGATTTTGGAGGGATAAGGATAAGAGGAGGGCAGATTTTTTCTTGGTGAATTGCACCTCTAAGGCTATTGCATATTCCATAATTATCAGTAGTTATTCAAATTTCAAAGTGGATGAGGATGAAAATTAGTAGAAGACATGGAAGTGAAATTAACTTTGGGAATGGAAGAATATATATCTACTCTTTAAGATGTATACTCTTGAATTTTTTCAGAATTGAAAAATTTTCATCTGAATTTTTACCGTATTGTATTGACTTTGAATCCAAATTCGAACGTGAACTTGGTAACTTTGGTTGTAATTGAGTTTCTTTTCCCTTGAGATATCAATTTATGCATTTATTGGATTTGGATATCAATTTGGTGTCATTTTCATTATATTCCTTTTCTCAAATGATGATAAACAATTATCATGATAAACAATTTGAACTAAATGGTTTATAGGATTCCATTTACTCTCGTTTCGCTCATGCTTTAAAATCCATCAATGTATTAAGAACATCATGTGATGAACAGATCCACAAACGTGAATGTATTATAAGCATAGATACCTAGCACACTTGGCACTAATAGTTTCCATTACAACAATGTAAATATTAATATGAAGATGAAGATGCAAATTAATAACACAAACTAGAGAATTTTGAACTATAGTGTTTTTCATCAACATCAACTTCAAAAGTTAGTGAAATTAACATGGATTTTTTCCCATGGTTAAATCTTTGTGTTTTAGTGCCACTTCAATATAGACTTGTGCCATTGTTAATAATTACTAATACCTAAATTTTTCCAATTTCACTTCATCTTTTAAAGGTATGGAGTACCCATTGTCACTTCTCTTTTGATTTTAGGCCATACATAAGTAATACATTATTACAAGTTTATTACAAGTTTCATAATTAATTTTTATCTTGGTATTACATAAAATCAATACAATAAAACATTACAATATCTATAAGAAAGAGGTATAAGCAACTTTGCTATCAATTTCACTTGTTTTATAACTGTGAAGAGACTTACTTATACTATAAATGATTATAAGTTAAATTAATTTAATTTTTATTAATTTGAAAATTGTTAAATTTTTTGAAAATTAAAAAAATCTTAAGTTTAGGTTTTTACAGACATTTGTAAATATTATATACATCTCTGTGTGAATTTTTCATATTCTTTACAAATGTTTTGAACTATAAAACTGCATACATCATCAAGAAAAAACATTTCAAAGAACACAAATTGAAATAATGCCATGATAGTAAACTAAGCTTGACTGGTTGATTAATTAAATAATGCACATTGATTAAGCTACAAACACTCTACTCTCTCTAAGAATCTATCATGAATCTAATGGCTCAACTAGTTCTATATTCATCTAAGAGTGGGTGGATTAGATGCAGTCGACAGAAAAACATATTGACTCTAAGTGGTCACTAACACCCTTATCCCATACAAGTTTACCTCTACTTGAATCATATTGGTTGGAGATAGTTGTATTTTAGGTCAACGAATGTGTTTCCTTCATAATGGCTTTAAGTTTTAGGTTTATTATTGCACTGTTGTTGAAAATTGTTGTAAATTTATGCGTAAACTTGTCCATTTAGTAGTTATTACAATAAATTTAAGTGAGAAATCATGATTTTCATGGATATTATTGAATTCAAGTGAAAAATCATCTTTTTAGTTTATCCTTAAATATGTATGCTAAATCTTGTCCTTCATTAACATTGCAAACTAAAGAAAAAACTCGTCCTTGTAGTGGTTCTTCACATAAATTTAAGCAGAAACTCATCCTCTTCATGGTTACTACTGTTGGAACACATATATATTTCTAAACTTTGGACTTTAAATGGATTTCCTTCCGTTTAAAATAAAAACAATGCACAATTGATTATCATCGTCGATGAGCTCTTCCATCTAATCAAATGATCCTAATACCCTAGAAACTATGGAACCACCTACTCATTAAAAAGAAAATCAAATAACTAAAGAGTACGTCGCGATTTGGATTTTTGAGTTTCGTGCTTCAGATGTGTTAACATGCCTCACCTTCAAAGTCCTGATACGCGAAATCCAAAAATATCTTAAGTATTAAGCAGGGTTAATTAAGGATTAAAAAACAATTAACGATTAATTAATCACATCGTGATTTTTCATTTCGGGGATCTTTCCTCAAGCGAATTTCAATATCCCGAGATCTGAAACCCCGAAATATTTGAGGTTAAACATGATTAAAATTAATTAATCACATCGCGATTTCACATTTCAGAAATCACATATTAAACTGTTATAGGATATCCCGAGATCCAAAATTTTTAAATTTACTTAACAATAAGTGAAATTAACTAATGCATTAATGATAATTATCTCTTGATTAATATTTCGTTGAATCATAACGCAGATAAATTCAAATTTCATCTATGCTTTTCCCGATCATGAACCATTAGATGTTAATGGAATTAATAATCGATCTACGACAATCATTTCGAATAAGATCTCAGAACACCGCATAAATCTTTTCCATTAAGGAAAGTAAATACATTGTCAATGAAGGTATGCATAAATTGATACTCTTAAGGTGAAAAAGATATTGAAGTTTGAACTCTATTTACATTTTTGCAGAACAAAAAGCTTAGCGAGATAATAAGTTTGTGCATTTTCTGTGACAGGTAACACAATGTTGGGTTTACTACTATCATGGATCCATGAAAAATGGTTAAAGGGACTAGTGAAAGTTCGAGCTAGAACACAAATGTTTTGTCAAACACTTCGCCCAGAAGCATAGACACCATTAAATCCTGGATTTAGGTATTCAATATTCTACATCATGAATTGGTCAACTACTAAGACGATTCAGGTGACGAGGAGACGAAGACCCTGGCTACCAAATACAAAATTGTTGCCCAATCAGAGATACATAAGATAACAACGAGGCCTAGTCTCCTGCCTTACAATGATATGATTGGTTGGGCGTTGGAAAACGTTGATATCTCGACCAGGACCATTTTCAATTCACAAAAGGCCACAGTTGGGTCTTTAAGGGCAGAACATTTATAGGTAATGTACAAATTGTCTCCAACACCAAATTTCATTTACAATGCCAACTTCCTAATGGAATTTGACAAGAAGAAATGTGCCCAATATGGAAGAAACTTACCCGACTTAATTAAGGATTAGTTCTCTCGCCCTGAGAAGTCCAGAGCCAACTCCCATGGTGTATACATAGTTTCCTCACTAGAACCTCACATGATGGATGTAGCAATGATGATGTGTATACTCTATGAAAGGGAAAACATAACCCATTTCTTGTTACCGTGGGTGCCTATTATGCAGACAATAGCAAACGGGTATTCTTTTGATTGGGCCAAGATTTTGTCGGACAATTTGGTTAGAGAGATTATAGAATATCAATCACTAAAATCCAAGGGGAAACCTGCCCCCTTTTTCATATCATCTTACATCATGGACGTCATCTTTTTTATGACACCTTTTCCTCTAGTGGGATGGAACTAGACTCCAACTAGTGCCAAGCCCATACATGTTTATAATTTGAAACTTTGGGAAGATAAAGAGAAATATTTCTTCTACGAAATATGCAACTGGGTGGTGGTGATGATGCATACCGCTATATATGGTTTCCCACCTCCCAGGATTTCTAACAAAATAGTGGCTAATATGGGCAAGATAGACGATTGGTACATTGAAAAGAATTTCTCCTATATTAGGGTTTTCGGTTGTTCAGTTTGTCCACATGCTCTACCTGAATTTTTACCAGATCGATTGGTGTGTCGTGAAGTAGCACATCAAACTATGCATGGGGGAATTAGTAAGGAGCTGAAAGTAGTATAGAAAAGGGTATGGCCCTCCTTTCCCGTGTATATCGGTATGTTTTCTCTATTGGATTTCAGCCATTCTAAAGTAGAAGCTGCGGCCTTGGAAGAAATCAAGCTGGTCAATATCGAATTCAAGAAGCATGATCCGCGGAAGGTCGTAGGTAATCACATGGACCTCTACAATTTGAAAAGATATGAACATGAAGATTCTCCCTAGGATGAAATATTCCTAGGAGCAAGGTCCTATCAGGAGGTCTTGAGTCAACTTCAATATCTGTCTATGGATAAATTGGCCAAGTTTTATAACTTCCAGAAGCATCGAAGAAATGGCCTTCCCAAAGTATTGCAGGGAGAAACCCTGACACCTCTGTATGCACAGAGAATTGAGACCCAAAGCGTCGAAACATGGATCTCTAGTGGACAGGATGCTCAAGAACATTTGGAGAAAACCAAGGTGTTGATTCATGTGTAGGAAAACATGTTGACAAACCCAGCAGGTGATCAAGCTAAAGCTCAGGCTAAAGCCTCGATAAAAAAGGGAGAAGAACAACCACCATTCATACCAAGCAAGTCAACTATTGACACAACTGGGAAACAACCGTCCACCAAGATAGGCAGCCCTATTCAATCTATCACACCGATACAGTCTAGTAGATGGAACCCTAGCACTGAAGTGGTATTCATAGAGGATCTCATGCCTATTTTGGTAGAGGATATGCCCCCTTCCAACATCTTCTTTAGCAAGAAGAGAAAGGTTTTAGTAAAAAGAGAAATACATCAGAGGGAGGGTGTTCTTGTCAATAAGCATAGAGTATTGTATGATGGAAAGACCCAAGAAGAAACATATTTCGCTACAGACATGGAAAATTCATTAGGAGCCTTTTCCACTGCAAACCAATTTTCAGTGGGCAACCTGAAGGAAAAGTTGAAGCGGAAGGATCTGTTGGTGAGCCAGTTGCAGGAAAAAAAAAAACCTGTAGAGCAGGCAGTCATGAGTGAGATGACTAAAGGATTTGAGTAGATTAGAGCCCATGACAAGCAAGAAATTCAACAGCTCAATATCAGCCTTGATGAGATGTAGAGAAATTCACAAGCAAGCAGGGAATTGGTAAAAAAGTTGTAAGTGAAAATAAGCCTGACTGAAAAAGTAGTAGTGGATATATCAACTTTCCAAGCCCAAGCTTTGGAGGTACACAAGAAGATGGGATTAGCCCAACGAAGCCTTTTGACTAAAATAGAAGGCATTCAAGACTATTATCGATTGGCAGAACACTCTTTAGATAATATTTGCATAAAAGAGAAGGAGGCCACTGCATCTAGAGTTACATTCCATAAGGTTGTCCTATCAAAAACAAAGGAGGAAGTTGCCAAGGTCACTAGATTGTCCCTCTTATAACAAACCCGAGGATATATAATACTTAAGACCTGGGAGGCTAATATAGTTGAAAGTAAAATATTGGCCAGGGAGGTGAAAAGAGCTTGTGAAGAATCATTCTATGCTCTTGAAAAAGAGTCATTGTACGTGGGAAGAGATAATATCTCTTAGGCCCTGGGACAGATTGATATGGCAAAAAATCAATTTGATTTCAAAGCAAGTATGGAAGAAGCTCGGGCCAAAATTTTACAATTGAAACAGGTTGGTCTTACTTTGATGAATAAATGGATAGTCAACCCTAGCTTAAGACCAAAGTCTTTATCTCTAGAATATAGGAGGGTGGAAGATAAGTTGCCTCATGTAAAAAGGAAGTTTTATACCTTTGAGGAAAATGATACCACAGATCCCTCCAGGTTGGTGGTGCAATTTGTGGGAAGATGCGTTCAGTGTGTCGAGCAAGGGAAAGCCAACACGTATGGGAAGAAATGATGCACATGTCATGATTAGAGACCAACTATTTTCTGAGTTGGAGAAAAAGAAAGAAAAACATGTCTGCCAGCATGGCAAAGAGACAGGTCAGATACAAGTGAAGCGTTTTAAATTTTACATATTGTAATATTTTCTGTTTTAGAAATAAGGAGAATTCCAACTGCTTAGGGTTGAGAATATTTTTTTATAAATACATATTTCAAAGACTTAACATGGGTTTCTTCATACCGTATTGTAACTAAAAAAAATCATCCTTTTGTGAGTATTAATACAAGTGTACACAGGGATTCCAAATTTTGTGCAGTTTGAGTTATGTGCTCTTCTTGTATTCCATATCTCTAGCTTTCTTTATGTAACTCCTTGATAAGTGAGTGGTTGCAATTTAGTACAACATCTACTGTAATCACATGTTATCGGTCATTTGATAAGCAATCAGTTTTTCCTCTGTATTTGCTATTAGTAAATACAAGACCTGCAAGCTACTTGGATCATTGTATCTTATATCCTTTCAAGGGTGCATTCTATATTTTCTTCTATTGTAAACAAGGTAAGATTCATCTGTCATTGATGCCTCATTTTGTTTAATAGTTTTGTAATTTTCTATCTTATCACTTGATTTTATTACTCGAATCAGACGATGAAACACATCCTCTGTCCTATTCAGTTATTGATTTAATTTAAGGGTTAATTCTCATATAATCAATGGAAGAAAAATCACCTTTTAAAACATTCCTTAAATTCTTGATGCCTTGACATTACTCTTTGAGCCTTAAGTGAAATCTCAGGAACAACAACTACCATCAAATTTAAGTGAAAATTCATCCTTTTAGTGGTTATTACTTTAAATGTAAGCCAAAACTTGCCCTTTTCATGGTGATTCTTGTAAATTTAAGAGAGAGCTCATCCTTTTAGTGGTTATCGGTGCAAGTCTAATTGGAAACTATATTTTTTTGTCAAAGGTAGTGCTGTGAGAGATTTACATGGTGTTACTCTGGAAAATTTGTCACATAAAAGTTAGATATTGTTAATGGACTTGAAATCATTACCGAGTATAATATTTCAACAAGAAAAAAAAATTCCCAACCGCTTTCCACCAAAAGGTTTCAACGTGTATTTTGATACTATATAAATGCAATGGTTCTAGAAAATTTGTTCATAAGTGGTAAAATTAGATTTCAAGTTCAGATGGGCCAATGATAATTTGATTCCATATGGATTGTGTTGATCAATGAATTCTTGTCCAAATTATCCATTTTTGAATCATTGTTAGATATATTGATGATTAGATTTATGTAGGTTACCAATGATTGCAACAAAGTTTAAAAAGATATCTCTCTCATTTGATTGCAAAAAGATTTGGAAAAATTAATGTTAAAAATATATTTTTGTATGATATGATTATTGTTACGATCCTAGGAGAAAAGAAAAGAAAATTATCATCCCGTGCATCATTTCCTTGATCATAGAAGGCAATTGAACTAGTGTGAATAGTGATTTCAAGGTTTGTTTTGAAGGTAGAATTCTAAACGTTGTATTTTTTTTACCCAAATATTTTGATATATAATTTTTGTTTCTGAGTGTGTAGATTTCCACATTTAGTCATAATGCATGAGATTTTTGGATAATCACTATGTAGGAGGTTTTGAGATGTTCAACTTTTAGAGTGGACACTCCACCCATCACATCTTAAAGCTTCATTTTTCCTTGATCACACATATTAAAGCTTTAAGATGTGATGGGTGGAGTGTCCACTCAAAACTTTGGACATTTCAAAACCTCCTACACAGTAAATATCCATAAATATCTAGCGCGATGGGTTAGCTTGAGTGAATGAGTGTTATGGTTATAATGCAAGAGGTCTCGGGGTCATTTCCCTGAACAATTAAATTTTTTAAGTCTCCGAGGGTTTCCCGCAATTTCTTCCATTGGAAAAAAAATATCCAGAAAGCTCATACAATATAATTTTTGGTTAAATTGCAATTTTTCTTTGCTGAAATTGTATTTTTAAGTATATAAATGAATTTAGTGTCATTAAAGACCCTTTAGTGCACTTGGATTGTGCAATTTCAATAATTGATATCTATAATTCCAACAATTGTTCTGAATTTTTAATCAAATTTTAAGGACAAATAGTCCTAAAAATATAGACATGTTTAGACTAATATATTTTCAATTAATACAAATGTTGATAATTAATGAGTGAATATTTGAATATTAATTACTCATAAAATGTTGGAGATAATGCTTCCATTAATGAAATAAGATCGGGTTGTTGTTTGTTGAGAAATTCAATCAATTACACCACCAAAATTAGGAAATAGTTAGATTTGAATAACTCTATATAATAGAGTTATAACTATGTTTAAGTGTGTGTGTTTTTTATAGTATACAAGAATAGTTTTGTGTGTGTGTGTGTGTGTGTTTGAAGATATGGATACTCTCCCAATTTGTAAAATGGTATTACAATTGGTCTAGATTTAACTCCCTTAGGGAGGGCCCAGGAATATGAAAGTGATGTAATGTGATGCCATAGGAAAGTAGATTATTTTAGAGTGTGAGTGTGTGAGTAGATAGTTTCTTGTTGTTGGAAAATTAATTGTCATTGATGTCAACCCTAGAAGAAGTCCTGAAACCTGTAGAAGTGATGGGTTTATTTGAAGAAGTCTCCAAAGTGGTCCACTTATGGCATAGATTTAAGCATGGCCCTCATGGGAAGATTCTTTGAAGAGGTCTACAACAATCCATCAGAGGAGTGGTCATGAGGCTTGAAGTTAATTGAAGAAAAATAAAATGAAGGACATTGCCAATGCATTCAGAACCATCATAGATTGATATTCCTCCTTATATTGTTTCCAATGATAGGTGGCACACCACATGGTTCCTCACTATTGAGAATTTATACCCTCTTAAATATGAAGCCCCGAAGTATGGTCAAGAAGCCTTGGATCTAAGGTCAAAAAGCCCTGGATCTAAAGTCAAGAAGTTACAAGTTAGACCCAAAATCAAATAAAAGGAAAAAAATTGTTGCAAACAAAAATTTATAGGTCAGCTCAAAAATAAAGTAAAGAAGTTACCTGCAAGGGTGTAAGTACACATCAAAGAGCCTCTCATTATCACCAAGAAAGGATGTGATTTATTAGTGAAGGAAAAGTAGTAGAGTTGTGTGAAGGAGGGAGTGCTCAGAGCCACATATTGGAGAATGGTTTTCAAAAAACCCTAATTGAGCAAAACCTCGCGGTTCAAGCACATGGTGTCTTGCAAGACCCCTGTTGGTTGTCCTAGTATCGTCACGTGAGGCCCCGCCTATTGCTTGGTCCAATCCTACGAGGATGAGGAAAGTTTTTAGGAGGTATTATTCTTGATGTTTGATGCAGGAGCATCGCAAGGGCGTGCAAGCATAGCCGGCAGCAAGCTAACGCGGAGATAAGAGACAACTGGAAAAGCACTAAGCACATTTTTTGAAAATGTTTTGAAATATTAATGAAGTCATTAAGTGGAGGCATGCTTGTATTATTGTAATCAGACCTTGAGCGTCCCGCTCTCGTCTGAAGTAGATAGAGGCATTTATGCAAAGTTAATGTAGGTAGATAGAATTTAATTCTAGATTAGACAGTTTTAGAATGCAAGAGGGAAATGGGATATAGACACCCTCATTGTATAATTGTAAAATTATTATGAGCATAGAGCATAGAGAAGAGAGCAGAGAACTGAAGTTGAAAACACCCATGTACAGAGATTTGAATTAATAGAAAGAGCTTTGATTCAAATTCATGGTGTCGTATTTGTTCTCTGTGTATGCATTTTGAATGTTATGCTCGTGGATGTTTACTTTCTGTTATACATTTTCTTTATATGTCGTGTATATGATTTCATGCTTTGTGTTTGAAGTCTGAGAGAGAGTAAGGAATGAGTTTCAATTGTTTCTCTATCTGAGAAAGAGTTCCTGCAAGGAGTGTAGTTGAATTGTCTGCAAGGATTGCGTTGAAAAAGGGTTCAAAGGTTTGTCTCTGAAATCTCAGATAGGATAGCTTTTGTTCTCATTTCCTCAGAAGTGTAGTTAGGCACAGGAGTCGGGTGAAGTGTGCACGGGCCGAGAGTAGTTTTAGGGTTTGTAAGACCTGGAAAATTGTTGAAGGACTACTACTGCAGGGAGTGCACAGAGTCGAAGGACTTCAATTCTTCGAAGTAATTGAAGGATTTGCCACAAGGAGTGCATGCATGAATCTTCTTTAAGACTCAGAGTTGGAGAAAGCTCAGGAGGGATAGAGTCTTTGCAGTTGTCAAAGAAAAGAACAGAAGGTTGATGCCTTGAGGTGTTGAAAGGAGGCGTCGCAAGTTTGTGTTGCAAGAGGTTAAGTTCCATGGCAAACCACTTTATCAAATTTGCAGAAGTTTTCAGAAGGGAGAACGAATGATCGAAATTCTCCGTGAAGAATTTGCGAAGTCACAAGAGCCGTCAGATCTTGTAGAGAAGAAGGAATATTATGCCGATCTTTCCTCAAAGGTAAGTTCAGAAGAAATCAGGGCCATTGGATCACTTACGAAATCTCATTTTGGATTTCTGTGAGTTAAAGTGTCAAAGGTTTTGCATCAAGGCTCGTGAAGTCGCGAAGCTGAGTAGCGAAGTTGCGAGTGGATCAGAGTCATCCATCCAGGGAGGATGGGTGGTAGAGATCTAGAGATCTCACAAATTCAGAGGTTCGCGAGGTGGGAGCCCAAAGGTTGGGTACTCTAGATTGCGAAAGGTGAAGTCCCGAAGGGGCGAAGAGACATGTGTGTGGGGCCAACTATCGGTGACGTGTATCGGGATTCATGCGTCATTTTTTTAAATAAGTCAACACTCCGTTGATCTCTCGTGTCTCGGGGGTTCATGAGACAAGAGCTGGGAGTTCAACATTGAACCTCACGAAACGACGAGAAGCAAAAAGTGCTAGAGTTAGGCCTAGCCGATGGTCATGTGAAGAGGGCGCTGACAAGAGAAGGAGCGTGCTCATATCGACATTTTAGGTATCGCGAGATTTGGAAGAAAGAGTTGTAGGACCTGGAAGGTAGAGGGGACATAGAACTTGAGCTTTGGATATCTTGAGTTCCTGGGTTGCGAAATCGCACTGACCGTCGGATCAAAGGGAAGATCCAGAATCGTCGATTGTTGTTTGGGGAGGCAGAACATTAAAGTTCCAGCATTATTTTTGGAATTCGGCATATCGGTGTTTGGAGGTTTGAAGGCACAACCTCTTGACCACAAGACTCGCGAAGTCACAAAGTCATATCTCTCGAAGTGCGAAGGGAGATTCATCGAGGTTTTCTATGGGTGTAGATTTCCCAAAAGTGAAATAGAAGAGCCAGTTCGAGAGAGATCTTCGGGCCAGAGGAATAGAGTGATCCTGTGTGCGTGGAATTCTGACCTGTGGGTTGGGAGTGCTGCGTCAGGTTAGGTATCAGAGCCTGATTCTTGTTTGTATATTTCAGGCAGGAAAAGCGAGAATAAATTTCAGCCATGCTGCTGAGGAGAAGGGACAGACAAACACTTGATCCGCCAGAGGATAGGGAGGTGTCAAGAGAAAGAGGTAGACAGTTGGTGAATCTAGCTATGGAAAGAGATATACATAACCTACGCGCCAGATTCGTGGACATGGAAATAAAGCAGAGGCGCACAACTGATATTGGAGATGTCAGTGATTCTGAAAGCGAAGATGAAGCTAGACATGAAGAAGAAGAAATTACAGCAGAATATGCAGCACATGAATGCTTGATTAGAGTTGTTGCAAGAATGAGTGCAGGAGCCAAAATGGACATTCCAGTTTATGAGGGAAACTTGGATGCTGAATATCTTCTAGATTGGATTAGAGCTCTGGATACATATTTTGACTATGAATATGTCGAAGAAGACAAGAAGGTCAAACATGATATCATGAGACTTAAAGGACATGCAACATTATGGCAAGATGAACTGTAAGCTGACAGATGCTGCCAAGGTAAGAAGAAAATCAAGAGTTGGGATAGGATGATTGCAAAGATGAAAGCGAAATTCATTCCCAAGGATTATCAAATTTCTCAGTTTCAAAGAATGCAAAATTTGAGACAGAAGTTGATGTCAGTGAAGGAGTACACTGAAGAGTTCTATAGACTGAACATCAGAGCAGGTCATCGTGAAAGTAATGATGAAAAGGTTTCCAGGTATATGAATGGCCTGAGATACTAAATTCAGGATGAGATGAGCATGATGACCATCCGAATGGTGGAAGATGCTTATCAAATGGCTCTAAAGGAAAAAGAGAAGCTGAGTCAAAAACAAGGTCAAAGAGGTCGAATTAGAAGTCAAGCAAGGGGAAAATTAGTCGTCCAAGATAGAAATCAGAAGCCTAAGGAAGAATGGAAGAAACCTCAGATTGAGAGAGGTGGAAGATCATAGAAAGGGAAATATGCTGGACAAAGAAGGAAGTATGTTGATCAGAGAGGAGAGTATGTTGATAACAACATTTTTCCTCGTACTAGAGGTAGAGGAAGAGGAAGAGGTGGAGTGATAAAATGCTTCACATGCGGAAGGGTCGGACACAAGTCTTATGAATGTCTAGACAAGAAGAGAGAGGAAGGAGAGAATCACATTACCGAAGCACAAAGGTGAAATGTTGAGGCAGAGGATGTTGAAGGCGGAAGATCGTTGATGATGTGAAAATCTCTTTTGACACCAGAGAAGGAAGTGGAGAGTTCAGTCCAAAGAAACAGACTTTTTTTTGACTACTTTCAAGACCAAGGACAGGGTATGCAAGGTCATTATGGAAAGTGGTAGCACAGACAATCTCGTTTCAATAGAGATGCTAGAAAAACTGGAGCTGGAGACGATTGATCATCCAAGCCCATACAGAGTTTCATGGTTGCAAAAAGGACATCAGGTAAATGTCACTAAGAAATGCGTAGTTGAGTTTAAAATAGGAGGGTATAAAGATGAAATACTCTGTGATGTTATTCCTATGGATGTTTGTCATCTATTGCTGGGTAGACCATGGCAATATGATAGAAATGTGATTCATGATGGGAGAATGAACACATACACCCTAGAGAAAAATGGGATAACTCACATGTTGTTTCCGATCAAAGATAAAGAGGTGAAGCTTGAAGTAAGAAACATTGTACTTCTCATGAGTGGGAAGGAACTTCTTACAGAGGTTAAGAAGAAGGAGGAACCACACTTCATTGTGGTCAGGAAGCCAAAGATTGTTTTAACCAGCACAAGGGTAGATGATTTACCATAATACGTTCAGAAACTGTTGGAGGAGTTCATTGACATAGTAGTGGATGAACTACCTCGTTCGTTGCCACCGATCAGAAGTGTGAGTCATCATATTGATTTCATACCTGGAGCTAGTTTTCCAAACAAAGCAGCGTACAGATTGACGCCACAGGAGAATGAAGAGGTCAAAAGACAAGTCCAGGATTTGTTGGACAAAGGTTTGGTCAGGGAAAGCTTGAGTCCGTGTGTTGTTCCGAAAGTACTCAGTCTGAAGAAAGATGGAGACTAGAGGATGTGTACTGAATCGAGGGCAATCAACAAAATAACCATCAGGTACAGATTTCCATTGCCAAGGATGGATGATCTGATGGATTGCTTAAGTGTTACCAAAATTTTTTCAAAGATCGATTTGAAAAGTGGTTATCATCAGATCCACATGAGGGAAGGTGATGAATGGAAGACAACCTTCAAGACTAACGAAGGGTTGTATGAATGGCTTGTTATGCCATTTGGTTTAACAAACACACCGAGTACTTTCATGAGGTTGATGAACAAAGTCCTGAAGGATTTCATCGGAAAATTTTTCATTGTGTATCTTGATGACATACTGATTTTTAGTAAAACAGAGGCAGAGCATATGAAACATTTGGCTACAGTGATGCAGAGGTTACAGCAAGAGAAGTTGCTGATAAATATGAAGAAATCCTCATTCATGAAGACAGAGCTCATTTATTTGGGTTTTGTTGTTTCTGCAGATAAGTTGAGGATGGATCCGGATAAGGTGGAGGTAATCAAGAATTGGCCGTCACCAAAGAATATCTTTGAGGTGAGAAGTTTTCATGGATTAGCTAGTTTCTACCGAAAATTCATCAGGAATTTTAGTGGAATTAGTGAACCGATGATGGACACAGTGAACAAAAGACACAAATCTTTTCACTGGACATAAGAGGCTGAGAAGAGTTTTAATTTGTTGAAAAGGAGAATTACAGAACAACCAATTCTGGTGTTGCCTGATTTCCAAAAGACATTTCAAGTGAAATGTGATGCAAGTGGATTTGCAATAGGGGCTGTCTTGAGTCAAGAAGACAGGCCGATAGCATATTTCAGCGAGAAGCTGAATGAAGCCAAAGTCAAATACTCCACGTATGACAAGGAGTTCTATGCTATTATTTAGGCATTGAAGAAATAGAGACATTACTTAATTCCTAAAGATTTTGTCTTATATAGTGATAATCATGCATTGCAATTTGTGACTCAACAGGAGAAGTTGAATCAAAGACATGTAAAATGGGTTGAATATATGAAAAATTTCACTTTTGTGATTAAACATATTTCTGGTACTGCTAACAAATTTGTTGATGCTTTGAGCAGGAAATGTTTGCTATTGCAGGAGTTCAGAATCAAAACATTGGGTTTTGATGATCTCAGAGACATGTACAGAGATGATCCAGATTTTAAAGAGGCATATGAAGCAGCTGAGAATCCAATTCTCAGGGATAGAAGCCAATGGGAAAAATACATGATCCAGGAAGGATTATTGTTTAAAGGTAATCAAATTTGTATTCCAAAATGCTCCATGAGGGAGAATTTGATAAAGGAGAAACATAGTGGAGGATTGGCTAGACATTTCAGTCATGACAAAACGTTCTCAAAGTTGAATGAGTCATATTTTTGGCTAGGAATGCGAGCAGATGTCAAAAGATTTATGGACAGATGTAGAATTTGTCAACATTCAAAAGGAAAGAGGCAGAATGCAAGTTTTTATCAACCATTACCCATACCTGAGAGGCCGTGGGATGCAGTCAGCATGGAATTCATATTGGGGTTTCCAAGAACACAAAGAGGGTTTGACTCAATCTTTGTGGTGGTGGATAGGTTTTCCAAAATGGCACATTTCATTCCATGTCAGAAAACCAGTGACGCAACTCACATTGCGAACCTGTTTTTCAAAGAAGTCATTTGACTTCACGGCTTGCCAAAGAGCATAGTTTCAGATCGAGACACTAAGTTCATAGGACACTTCTGGAGAACCTTATGGAAGAAGTTGGGAGAAAAATTGTCATTTAGTTCAACTTATCATCCTCAGACGGATGGACAGACAAAATTCGTGAACAAGAGTCTAGGAGACTTGCTGAGGAGCTTGGTGATAGAACACCACAGTCAGTGGGACAACATATTACCACAGGTGGAGTTTGCTTATAACGACTCACTTAATAGGAGCATAGGGAAGAGCTTGTTTCAGATTGTCTATGGCATGCAACCGAGAGGAGTTTCTGAGTTGAGGGATTCATAACAGACTGTGACTAGGAGTGCCAGTGAATAAGATTTCGCAGAGGCGATGAAGGAGCTTCACAGCCAGGTGAAGGAGCGATTGCAACATTCGAGCCAAGAATATGAGCGGAGAGTAAATCAACATAGGAGAGAACTTCAGTTTGAATTTGGTGATTTGATCCTTGCACATTTGAGAAAGGAAAGGTTACCGAGAAGAACATATAATAAACTGAAGATGAAGAAAATCGGGCCATGTAAGGTCTTGAAGAAATTTTGGGCAAATGCATATGAGATTGAATTACCCGATGGGATAAGAATTTCTCAGATATTCAACATCACAGATGTGTACCCTTATAAAGCTGAGGAAGCAGAAGCAGGAAATGAATAGCTAGAGGTTCAGTGGACAAAACAAATGCCAATTGCAGAAAAGCTGCAGATGGAGTGCATACTAGACAAAATAATTAGTAAGAAGACCAGGTGAAAGCAATGCTTTGAATACTTGGTCAAGTGGAAGGGCCATCCAGTTGAAGATGCCAGTTGGGAGAATGAAGCTGAAATACATAAGCATGGACACACCATGCGCGAGCTCATGGACAGGAGCCCATGAAAATTTTCAAGCGAGGGAGTATGATGTAGGAGCATCGCACGGGCGTGCAAGCATAGCCAGAAGCGAGCCAGAGCGGAGATAAGAGACAACTGGAAAAGCACTGAGCACATTTTTTGAAAATGTTTTGAAATATTAATGAAGTCATTAAGTGGAGGCATGCTTGTATTGTTGTAATCAGACCTTGAGCGTCTCGCTCTCGTCTGAAGTAGATAGAGGCATTTATGCAAAGTTAATGTAGGTAGATAGAATTTAATTCTAGATTAGACAGTTTTAAAACGCAAGAGGGAAACATGATATAGACACCCTCATTGTATAATTGTAATATTATTATGAGCATAGAGAATAGAGAAGAGAGCAGAGAGCTGAAGTTGAAAACACCCATGTACAGAGATTTGAATTAATAGAAAGAGGTTTGATTCAAATTCATGGTGTTGTATTTGTTCTCTGTGTATGCATGTTGAATGTTATGCTCATGGATATTTACATTATGTTATACATTTGTTTTTATATGCTATGTATGTGATTTCATGCTTTGTGTTTGAATTCTGAGAGAGAGTAAGGAATGAGTTTCAATTGTTTCTCTATCTGAGCAAGAGTTCCTGCAAGGAGTGCAATTGAATTGCCTACAAGGAGTGCGTTGACAAAGGGTTCAGAGGTTTGTCTTTGAAAGCTCAGATAGGATAGATTTTGTTCTCATTTCCTCAGAAGTGTAGTTAGGTACAGGAGTTGTGTGAAGTGTGCGCAGGCCAAGAGTAGTTTCATGGTTTGTAAGACCTGGAAAATTGTTGAAGGACTATTGCTGCAGGGAGTGCGCAGAGTCAAAGGACTTCAATTCTTTGAAGTAATTGAAGGATTTTCCGCAAGGAGTGCATGCAGGAATCTTATTTAAGACTTGGAGTTGGAGAAATCCTGGGACGGATAGAGTCTTTGTAGTTTTCGAAGAAAAGAACAAAAGGCTGATGCCTTGAGGTGTTGAAAGGAGGTGTCGCAAGGTTGTTTCGTAGGTGGTTAAGTTCCATGGAAAACCACTTTATCAAATTTGTAGAAGTTTTCAGAAGGGAGAACAGACGGTCGGAATTCTCCGTGAAGAATTCACGAAGTTGCAAGAGCCATCAGATCTTGCAGAGAAGTAGGAACGTTACAACGATATTTCCTCAAGCGTAAGTTCAGAAGAATTCAAGGCCATTAGATCACTCACGAAATCTCATTTTGGAGTTACATGAGTTGTAGTGTCAAAGGTTTTGCATCAAGGCTCGCGAAGTTGCAAAAGGTGAGTAGCGAAGTGGCAAGTGGATTAGAGCCATCCATCCAGGGAGGACAAGTGGCAGAGATCTAGAGATCTCATGAATTCGAAGGTTCATGAGGTGGGAGCCCAAAGGTTGGGTACTCTAGATTGCGAAAGGCGAAGTCCCAAAGGGGCAAAGAGACATGTGCGTGGGGCCAACTATCGGTGATGTGTATCAGGATTTGTGCATCATATTTTTAAAGAAGTCAACACTCCATTGACCTCTCGTGTCTCGGGGGTTCATGACACAAGAGCCGAGAGTTCGACATCAAACCTCACGAAACAACGAGAAGCGAAAAGTGCTAGAGTTATGCCTAGCCGGTGGTCACATGCGGAGGGTGCTGACAAGAGAAGGAGCGTGCCCGTATCGGCATTTCAGGTATCGCGAGATTTGGAAGAAATATTTGTGGGACTCGGAAGGTAGAGGGGACATAGAACTTGATCTTTGAATATCTTGAGTTCCTGGGTCATGAAATTGTGTTGACCGTCGGATCAAAGGGAAGATCCAGAACCATCGATTGTTGTTTGGGGAGGCGGAACATTAAAGCTCCAGTGTTCTTTTTGGAACTCGTCATATCGCTGTTCGGAGGTCTGAAGGCACAACTACGTGACCACAAGAATCACGAAGTGCGAAGGGAGATTCATTGAGGTTTTCTATGGGTGTAGATTTCCTGAAAGGGAAATAGAAGATCCAGTTCGAGAGAGCTCTTCGGGCCAGAGGAATAGAGCGATCCTGTGTGCTTGGACTTTCGACCTGTGGGTTGGGAGTGTTGCGTCAATGTTGAAGTTGAGGAAGGTCTGAATATCTGATATCTCATGCACCAAGTTGTTCACATATTGAAATGTATGTTATTCTATATATTTTGAGGCTTCTATCTTGGAGGTTATGGCATATGCTTGAGGCATATACTGGAAGTTTTTGCACATGGTTGAGATACATATTCGATATGTTGGCACATGTTTAAGGCACATTTTCGGCATATGCTTTGATTCATGGTATACTATGTTAGCATCAGAAGTCACCCCTAGATTACAACAGGAGAAGAGACCGATGCCCATCAGTTTATGTCACGATTTGTTTAATGGGGTGATCAGATGGAGGTTAACTCAAAATGATGTGGTTCTAACTCTGAAACTAGACTAGGCATGCATGGGCAAGTGAGGTCTTAGATAACTTCAGACAATGAGTTGTAGTAAGGGTGAGTAGGGGGAAGACTTGTATAGGAGAATTGCAAAGGTCTGCCGTAACATCAAGTTTCAAACAGACTGTAGGGGAAGGCGTCTAAACACAAGATATTCTTACATTCAAATGCTAAAAACCAGAGAATACAATAATGAAACAATAAATCCTTTATCATAGCATAATTGCAACAATTCACACGAATCATTCATTCACGAACTCTCTCAGTATGAGATGAAAATTAGATGGAGTGGGAAGACTATTTGTCATTAAACAAGAAATCTCACATACTAATGTATAACCGAAAAGCTAGAATATCTGTTAAAACTTTACAGTCGGGAGCTTCACTCTACCATCAATAGATTACAAAATACAAAGACTGAGTCTATATACTTAGGAAAATTCACCTCACAGAGGCGTGCCCAGTCACCCAAGGCTTTGTGTCCCTTCAGTCAAACTCATACTGATATCTTTCTTCAGGCGCCACCTTAACTGTGCATGGCTCCTGCAAGGAGGGTCGCTGAGCCATTAAGTGCTGAGCTAGCGTGTGCAGACTTCTCTGTCTAGTCGAGGACTTCGGCATGGTTTCTTTGGAAAAATCGATACGCAGGACCTCTTCGAGCAGACTGCTTGCCAGACCCTCCATTCCTCACACTTAATGAATGAAAGGAGGTTTCAACCACCCGTCATATTCTTCATTTACTCTAAGCGAAAACTAGGATCGAGGTCTCATCATATGGCGCATGGAGATCACGATGATCCTTTCGGCGACTAGACTCGACGCCTTTGGCCCCTTTTTGCACAACTCTTTTATTTCTGAAGTGACCACGGGTTGTGACCTTGCGCTTATTCTCAAAGGCGCTTTCAGCGTTCGTGAATAGGAAGGGGCTGATCCCTGCGTCTTGAAATCATGATGAGCAAAATGCCAAGATGGCTTAATCTGGCGCCACGCGTCCCTCTAGATCTGATGGCTCTGAATTCTCCCAACGATGTTGTGGGCCTGGGTCCTAGACATTCTCAGTGCCTCACGCATCAGGAATATGATGGAGCTGCTCCTTGCACCTTAGAATTGCGATGGGCGAAACGCCAAGATGTCTCAATTGGCTGCCAGGTGTTCCCTTTGAATGGACGGCTGAGAATTCCCCATGATACCACGGGCATGACTTTTGATGCTTTCGGGGTTCGGGGTTTCGCGATATAGGACATGGAACCTTCACCCCTTGAACTCCTGAATGCCGAAACGCCGACACGACTAGACCTTGTGCCACGTGTCCTTGGGATGGATGGCTGCTATCCTTCCCTGCACCTAATATGGGCGTTATCCATTGTGCTAACCTCAGTGCAACTTCGCTAACCGCGATTTCCCAACAACCGTTGATCTGCTTCTTTGGATGAATCCTGACCATTGAAATCAGACTGCACGCTTGCTTGATTTAAGCCTTAAATGGATTTCTTCTGTGAGCTGCGCTTGGTGCTCGTCGCGCCACTTGTAGACCTGAATACTCTGGTGCTCAGAACAAGAAATGTTGCTAACATTAGGCTCCATGGGGGATAGAGTCGTCCCTGTGATGCTCTAAGGACTCTTTTTGCAGTTCCAGTACCTTGTTGTTGGGCTATGGAGTCATTTACTAAGCCGAAACAATAAAAATAAAAACAAAGAACTAAAAGGACAATATTTACAAAAACAAAAGCCATTGAAGGCTCAGGCAAAACATTTTTTAAGAAAATGCCCATTTACTGGGCTGCTGAAAACTTCTTCACCCTCCAAATCCTATAGCCGATATGTGTTATTTGAGAAAACCTCAGAGATTTTGAAGGGCCCGATCCACAAGGCTTCAAATTTTTTGTGCTTGCCCTTATCTTGTTTAGGAGCATCCCATTTCAGCACCAGGTCTCCTATCTGGAACCCCTCCTTCCTAGCCTTCTTATCGAATACCTGCTTGGTCGTCTGCTGGTGGTCCTGAATTCTAATCATTACCTGCTCTCTGGCCTGCTGGACTTCTACCAGTTGATGAATCCTTCTTATCATGTCATTGGGCTCTTCTTGACAATCCTGGAAGAATTTCACTACAGGAATAGCCAGTTGAGACGGGAGGATAGCTTCTGCTCTGTAAACTAACTGGAAAGTGGAGATGCCTATAGATCTCTTTTTGGTCACCCGATCGGCCCATAGAGTGAATTTCAGCTTCAAATTCCAAGCCCTTTTGTTGTCCTCTAATAATCTTTTGATAATCCTTATCAAACTTTTGTTGGAGGATTCGGCTAAACCATTGCTCTGGGGATAGTATGGGGTGGAGTGAATCAGTTTGATCCTGAATTGTTCACAGAACTTGACTAACAGCTCAGCCTTGAAAGATGCTATGTTATCAGTAACAATTTTCCTTGGGCAGCCAAACCGTACGATGAGGTCTTCCAGGAAGCCAATGATCACCTTGTGGGAAGCACTCCTGGTGGGGATAGCTTCAATCCACTTAGTAAAGAAATCTATGGCAGTCAGGATCCATCTGTGCTTTCCACTAGAAGCAGGGTGGATTTCTCTAATAAAATCTAGGCCCCATTGCTGGAAAGGTCCCGAAACAACTACAGGTTGTAAAGGCAGAGACTTGAGCTGCTGCTTTCCTGAAAATCTTTAGCATGGGATACAGGCTCTAACTCCTCTATGGACATCAGTGAACAAGGTGGGCCAGTAGTACCTAGCTCTGAGAATTTTGTGGGTTGTTGTCTTCCAGGAATGGTTCCCTCCACATAGGCCACTATAAAATTCGACCATGATCCTGTCGGCCTCTTGTGGATCCATGCATTTTAAAAGCACTCCCGGGGGGTCTTTCCAATATAAAATTTGATCGATAAGGCAGTACCTAACTGCCTTGAGCTTCAGAGCTCTTGCTTTGTTTCTTTGCAGGCCATTTGGGGGCCGCAAATCCTACAGAAAATATATGACATCCTTATACCAAGGACATCGAGCCAACAAGGGTTTTGTTTGAGGGCCTACGTCGGACAACTGATTCTACTGATTTTCTGATTGTCCATTGATGAAATCCACCCCCAAAGCTTTGTGATTATCTTCAGCCAATAGCCTGGTTAAGCCTTGACCCTTGATCAACCTGGTATGCCTTATTTCCAAGTCAAATTCCAGAATCTTGGCTATCCATTTACTTCTCTTCCCATCAATGTCGGGCTGGATAAGGATGTCCTTCACATAGGCTGAAGGAACGTATGCAGACACTTTTGAGTGCAGGACATAGACTCTGAAAGATTTGAGAGCTTTCACTAAGGCATAGGCTTGTTTCTCCATGATTTCATACCTAACCTCTACATCTCTTAATGCCTTGTTGAAGAAGGCAATGGGCTGCTCCCGCCCTTCCTCATTTTCTGCAACAAGACCACTGCTATTGTATCAAAATAAGCGAAAGAGAAGATTAGGAAATCTTTGGAATAGTTAGGACTGATCAGCACAGGTGCTTCAATCAATGCCCTTTTTATTTGGACAAAATATTCCCTGGGTTCGACCGTCCATTTCACTTCACTTCCCTTCTTAAGCATGGCTATGATGTGTTTTACCAGCTCAGCAAAATTCGAGATGAATCTCCTTAGAAAATTAATCTTCCCCAAAAAGGCCTGAACCTCCTTCTTAGATCTGGGAAGTGACAGGGTCCGAATTTCCTCCACTCTGCTAGGATCAATCCTCACTCCTTATACTAATACTATATGGCCTAATAGCTTTCCCACCTTCATAGAAAACAAAAATTTCTTGGGATTTAGGGAAAGGCCAAACCTCCGGCACTTGGAAAAAACCTTTCTCAGGTGACAACAGTGCTCTTTGTCAGACCTAGAGAATTTTTTTATGTCATCCAGATAGATCGCCACAAACCTGTCTTTCTCCTCGATGAAGGCTATGTCCATGGCTCGCTGAAATGTCGCTCTTGCATTCATCAGTCCAAATGGCATTTTGGCATACATGAATGTGCTCCAAGGAGTGGTGAAGGATTTTTTTTCTCTGTCTTCAGGCATGACCGATATCTGATTATAACCAGAAAAACCGTCAATCATGGAAATCCTAGATGCACCGGTTACCCTCTGCAATATGTGTTCCATGTGGGGCAGGGGATAATTGTCTTTCTTTGAGCTCCTGTTCAGGTTCCTAAAATCAACACAAAGCCTTATTTCTCCACTTTTCTTCCTTACCAAAACCAAATTGGCCACCCATTCAGAATATCTCAAGGGGACGATGATCTGGGATTCTAACAACTTCTTCACTTCTTTCTCCATGATAGGCAACAACATGGGATTTATCTGCCTTAGCTTCTGCCTGAATGGCTTAGCCCCTTCCTTCAGTGGGATCTTGTGTTCAATGATGGGTGTGTCATACATCTTGAGGTCTTCGTAGGTCCAAGCAAACACATCTGCAAATTCTCTCAGCAACTCAGTATATTCGGCCCTCTGTTCTGTAGTTAAACTCCTTGACAGCTTGACAAACTTAGGCTCCTCCGATGTGCCAATGTTGCACTTAGTTGTATCAGCATCTTCTCCTAAAACCATACCCTTTACTACCACATCATTCCCATCGAACAATCTTTCTGAAGGAATTAGTCCCCTCAGAATGTGATTGCTAGGTAGCTGACTGATCTGGTGGTTAGCAATTTTATTTAAACACACCTCAAGGTGAGGGTCATCTTCTGTGTCAGGATCCTGATCAATGTGCAACGCAGAAAATTCATCAACATATTGGAGAAATTTTTCGATTTCCAGATCATCTTCGAATACCTTCCAATGCTTGACATTGTCCGGTACAGAGGGCCTATATTTTATTTCAACATCATATTTGACCATCGACAACAGAGGAACTTTGAGCAAACTGGCTGAGATAGCTAAAGAATCGGCTGAAGTATTTTCCCCCCTCAGAATGAAATAAATGTTAAAGGCCAAGAAGAAACTATCAATCAGGTCCCATACCTCATTTCTGTAATTTTTGAGTTGGGGATTATTAGCACGGTAGGCATTTCTAACTTGCTGGATGATCAACTCAGCATCTCCAAATATTTCTATCTCTTTAATTCCAATTTATTTTGCAGCCCTCATACCTAGAACAAGAGCTTCATACTCTGTCACATTGTTGGTGGTTTCATATTCTAGCCTATATGACAGGGAAATGGTTTCTTGGGAAGGTGACACAAAAAACACCCCAGCACCAACACCTTCCCTGAAACAGGCTCCATCAAAAAAAAAATTCCAGATGGGGGTGATGGAGGGAGGAAACTGATGAGGAGTGGTGGGTTTCTTTCTGAGCTTAAGAGGAGGCTCAGGAGCATGAGTGAGTTGCAGTAGGCTGGAACCTAAATCAGTGTCCAAGGCAAAAATGGGATGGTTGGTAGGATTGGATTCATCACTGATTATATAGGCCAATTGGGCTTCTCTGTATAGCCTCCTATGTTCTCCCCCAAACACTGGGATAGTAGAATAGGTTAGGTCCATCTGCAAAGTTCCCCCCAGTCTTTTTATCTAAGATCTTGATAACAACATACCGAACTTGGGGGGGACATCATCCACTACAATACCCATGACCACACTTTTCATGGGCAACTAAAACAAGGTCACAACCATGTCTTTGATAACCCTGAGACATTGAAATTTCCTGAAGTCGAAGGAATATAGGTCATGATAGGCTCGGGTGACTTCCAACCCTAATTATTCCATGACAGTTTTGGGCATGAGGTTGTGAGAAGCCCCTGAATCCATCAAGAAGTTGTGCAGTACCTTGTCATGTATGTTCAAGGAAGTGTAGAAGGGAGGGGATGAGTCATTCATGTCTTCTATCATAGGACCTAAGATAATTGCAGGCTTTTCATCTTTCAAATTGATGGAGTCAATGGGAAGGCATGAGACCTCAGACTGTAAAAGCTCAGAGAAGTGTTTCTTGAACCCCTCATGTTTAATTAATTTGGTTAGGGGCACAGGGATCCTGATCTTTTGGATTTCATGCTCAAAATTAAAAGAAGATGTAAGCTTCAGAATTTCTCTTATTTCGGGAACATGACTCTGGACTATGAGAGAGATGGGTCGGGGCTTCTTACCTCTATGACTGTTTTCTACTTCATTAGCAGGTTTCTCTGTTCTAGTGGACTGCTCAGGGACATCAGGTGTTGTTGTCTTTTTCTTAGACCTCAGATCATATCTACCTTGGGCACCACTAGTCTTGTCTCCCTTGCTTAGCTCATTTAGCTGATTGTCCATGAGAGGCTCCTCATATGATGATTGAGTAAGATGAGGAAAAGGAGGAATATCTCCGAAGCAATGGATTTCAGGATCAAGCTCATTTGTTTCCCCTTCTTCCCCTTTGGCCACAAAATTGTTTTGGAAAGGGGCCTGAATTTTCTGGTCTTCTCTGTCTCTTCCCCTCTCTCTTTGCACAGTCGGGGGAGTGATATTGTTTGGCCTCCTGAAAACTCCTTTGTTTTCAATGTTTTGAGGGCCCTTATATGCCTGCCTCCCCTCCACCTTCATCCTCTCCATCTTAGCAGACAGATACTTCACCATCCTGGTCAGCTCATCCACTTGAGGGTGGGGTACCGATGGGCCAAAAGTTGAGGTTTCCGATCTTCCCTTTCTTCTGTCTGCATCGGCCTTGTTCCTCAGTCTATCAGATTCTAACACATTAGATTCCACCTCTATGGCTGCATCTTGCATTTGAGCTAAGGAGGTGGCTCTTCTTTCTGTCAATAAAAGACAGAAATCGGGGCCAAACACACTAGCATAAGAAATCTTGGCTGAGGCTTCTGAAGGCTTTATTTCGGCAGGGATTTTGTTATACATCTTATTGAATCTTTTGGAGAATTCAGAGACGGAATCTCCTTCTATATTCTTTAAAAACCCAAACTCTATCATGTAATACATGAAATCCTTCCTATCACCCCACTGTCTCAAGAAATCACTATCCAGGGCTTCGATCCCAGCAACAGATCTGGGGGCCAATCCTCTAAACCATTTCTTGACCTCACCATCCAGGCTCTGGACGAAGACCCTCATCCAGACATATTCATTTTCAATGTTCAGGTTGTCTACATAACTGTAGAAAGCAGCCAGATGCTCTTCAACAGTTACATCCCCTTCCCCAGTGAACTTGGGCATGTATTTCAGGTAATCTCTAGCAGGGAGAGGATTCATAGGATGAGGCAGGATTAAGGGAGCATATTTGGTAGCGACTATGGTGTCCATTATATTTAGAGGGGGATTATCACCAGCCATAGGAATATTAGGTGGAGGAGAACTTGGAGGAGAAGGAGTTCATGAAGGGGCTCCTGGGAATGAGTCTCGAAGTGGAATGGGAAACAGAAGGGGATTTAAGGAGAAGGCTAGTGGGATTAAGTCAGCAGGTGCTCCTCTTTGTGTAGGAGTGGTAAATATGGGAGTGGGAAAATCTTCTATGGTCCTGGGTCTACGCTAAGGTACAACTTCAGAGGAGAGGGGAGTGACAAGGATTTCTCCCTCCAATGCTAGACCAGGAGGGGAAAACTCAGCAAGAAAACTCCCGAAATTCAGGAAACGGGAAACCTCTGAAGGAGGTCTATTAAGAAACTGAGGAGGATAAAATGGAGTTCCTACAGAAGGGGACGACGGATTACGTGGTTCGACGGTGGAATCTTCTTCTTCAAGGGCCTTTCCTTTTCTGAGAACCACCTCTGGATCAGCTTCAAGCATAACTAGAGGTAGTTGTGGATGAGACCGCGTGTGTCTACCTCTAAAAGCCACAATTAACACGGCAGGTTCGCCACAGTGGAGTTGTCACAATGGAGTCATCACAATGGAGTCACTAGGGGCACAATAGCAATATTTAAATTCTCTGATACCTGATGCACCTTCAGAATCAGAGGCTCATGTCGTTCAATCATGGGGAAAATTTTCAACTTCGTCCCCGGCAACGGCGCCAGAAATGTTAGCGTCAGAAGTCACCCCTAGATTGCAGTAGGAGCAGAGCCCAACGCCCATCAGTTTATGTCATGATTTGTTTAATGGGATGATCAGATGGAGATTAACTCAAAACGATGTGGTTATAACTCCGAAACTAGACCAGGCATGCATGGGCAAGTGAGGTCTTAGATAACTTCAGACAGTGAGTTGTAGTAAGGGTGAGTAGGGGGAAGACTTATATAGGAGAATTGCAAAGGTCTGCCATAACATCAGGTTTCAAACAAACTATAGGGGAAGGCGTCTAAATGCAAGATCTTCTTACATTCAAATGCTAAAAACTAGAGAATACAATAATGCAACAATAAATCCTTTATCATAGCATAATTGCAACAATTCGCACGAATCAGTCGTTCACAAACTCTCTCAGTATGAGATGAAAATTAGATGGAGTGGGAAGACTGTCTGTCATTAAACAAGAAATCTCACATACAGATGCATAACCGAAAAGCTAGAATATCTGTTAAAACTTTACAGTCGGGAGCTTCGCTCTACCATCGATAGATTACAAAATACAAAGACTGAGTCTATATACTCAGGAAAATTCACCTCACATAGGTGTGCCCAGTCACCCAAGGCTTTGTGTCCCTTCAGTCAAACTCGTACTGATATCTTTCTTCAGGCGCCACCTTAACTGTGCATGGCTCCTGCAAGGAGGGTAGCTAAGCCATTAAGTGTTGAGCTAGCATGTGCAGACTTCTCTGTCTAGTCGAGGACTTCGGCATGGTTTATTTGAAAAAATCGGTACGCAGGACCTCTTCGAGCAGACCACTTGCCAGACCCTCCATTCCTCACACTTAATGAATGAAAGTTGGTTTCAACCACCCATCCTCTTCTTCATTTACTCTAAGCGAAAACCAGGATCGAGGTCTCATCAGATGGCACATGGAGATCACGATGATCCTTTCGGGGACTAGACTCAATGCCTTTGGCCCCTTTTTGCACAACTCTTTTATTTCTGAAGTGACCACGAGCTATGACCTTGCGCTTATTCTCAAAGGCACTTCCGGTGTTCATGAATAGGAAGGGGTTGATCCCTGTGTCTTGAAATCGCGATGATCGAAACGTCGAGATGGCTTAATCTGGTGCCACGCGTCCCTCTAGATCTGATGGCTCTGAATTCTCCCGACGACACTGTGGGCCCGGGTCCTGGAAATTCCTAGCGCCTCACGCATCCAGAATATGACGGAGATGCTCCTTGTGCCTTGGAATCGCGATGGGCGAAACGCCGAGATGGCTCAATTAGCCGCCAGGTGTCCCTTTTGGATGGATGGCTAAGAATGCTCCGTGATACCGCGGGCCCGACTTTCGACGCTTTCAGGGTTCGGGGTTTCACGATATAGGACAACATGGAACCTTCACCCCTTGAACTCCCGAATGTCGAAACGTCGGCGCGATTAGACCTCGTGCCATGCGTCCTTGGGATGGACGGCTGCTATCCTTCCCTGCACCTAATATGGGCATTATCCATTGTGCTAACCTCGGCGCAACTTCGCTAACCGCAATTTCCCGCCAATCGTTGATATTCTTCTTTGGATGAATCCTGACCGTTGAAATCAGACTGCCCGCTTGCTTGATTTAAGCCCGAAATGGATTTCTTCTGTGAGCTGCGCTCAGCGCTCGTCGCGCCACTTGTAGACCCGAATACTCTTGTGCCCAGAACAAGAAATGTTGCTAACATACTCTTTGAGGAACATATTGGATGCCTTGGAAGATGGTTTGATGCATATCATGGTGATTTTGAGCACATGATTTGGAGGATATTCTTAGTGATCTTGGCACGAGTTTTATGTGGTTTTATCAGTTATGTGGTTGTATCAGTTTTATGACGATGATACATTAGTATCAGTGACAACAACATTGACATGTTTATTCTCTTATTTAAATTTAAGGGAGGGAGGCAGGGGAAAGGAAATGGATTTGTAGCTTCCTTCATGCTGGATCTTGTAAATTAAGGGGTTGGAATTGGAGAATCTAGGGAGATGTAGCTTCCTTTAGGTTGGAGCCTCCTTCCAGTTGGAGCTGGAGAATCTAGGGAGTTGTAGCTTCATTCAGGTTGGAGCTTGTAAATAGGTGGTTGGTGCCTCCTTCCAGTTGGTGCTGGAGAATTTTGGAAGTTGGTGCTTCCTATGAATGTAATATTCTTATATATAAGAAAGAATTCAGTGGTTTTCTCCCATTTGGGTTTCCACATAAAATTCTTGTGTACTGTGTATTTTTGGTTATATGTTTATGGTATATTGAATGCAATCATAAGTGATAATTTTTTTATATCTTAAATGATTTCATATTGTGATTAAAAGAGGTAAAAAGTGTTTAACACTGATTCAACCCCCC